>PVJX010001106.1:0-120348 GCA_004027295.1 Dolichotis patagonum | reverse complement strand
TTGCCCCTCTATGTCAATGGTGTGTAAAATCTGTTATAATTGTGTTATTTCTTATTTGACTTTTCATTTCTGTTAATATTTGCTTTATATAACTGGGTGCTCTGGAATTTGGTGCATACATATTTAAGATTGTTATCACTTCCTCTTGAAGTTTTCCCCTAACTAGTATGTAACAACCTTCTTTAACTCTTTGGATCATTCTTGGTGTGAAATTCACATTGTCTATAAACATGATTGCTACTCCTGCTTTTTTTTGGTTTCCTGTTGTGTGAAGTACTGTTTTCCATCCTTTGACTTTCAGTCTATGGGTTTCCTTTTGGGTAAGATGGGTTTCTTGTGGACAGCATATTTTTGGATGTTGTTTCTTGATCCATTCTGCCAGTCTGTTTCTTTTGATTGGTGAGTTGAGGCCATTTACATTAATGGTTGTAACTGTTATATATTGGTTTACTGTTGACATGTTATCTTTCTGCTGTTGTATCTTTAGCCTTCCATTCTATTTAATTGTCCACCTTGCTTGGTGAGATTATCCTATGTGTATCTAGAATATCTTTCAGTATTCCTTGTAAGGTTGGTTTTGTGGTCATGAAGTTCTTCAGCTGTTCTTTGTCATGGAAGTATCTTATTTCTCCATCCATTTTGAAGGACAGTTTTGCAGTGTAGCTCAGTCTGGGTTGGAAGTGGTTTTCCTTTAGGATCTGAAAGACTTCACTCCATGCTCTACTTGACTTCAGTGTTTGTGTTGAAAAGTCTGCTGTGATTCTGATAGGTTTTCCTTTATGGGTGCTCTGTCTTTTGTCTCTAACAGCTTTTAGTATTCTCTTCTTATGGTGGGTTTCTGGGATTGTGATTATTATGTGTCTTGTTGTAGTTTCATTTTGGTTATTGCTATTTGGAGTTCTGTATGCTTCATTAATCCAAATGTCAGTTTCCCTTCTCATGTTTGGGAAGTTTTTAGCTATTACTTCTGTAAATATCCTCTTGATATCATTTGGGCTGTCCCCTTCTTTTTCATTTATCCCTATTAATCTTATGTTATTTTTCTTTGCATCATCTTGCAGCTGTTGAATGGTTATTTCCTGATTTTTTGTTATTTTTAAAAAATCTTTCCTTTCCTGTTCACTAGCTGTGATCTTATCTTCGAGGTCTGAAATTCTATCTTCACTTTCATTGAGGTGGTTTTTACAGCTTTCAATAGAATTTTTGATTTCCTGTATATCTCTTTGAATCTGCTTTATGCATTCTGTTTGTTTCTTACAGTGTTCATTCAGTGATTCTGTTTGCTTTGTTCTTCTAATTTTTTAGCTGTGTCTTCACTAGATGTGTTCTCTATTTCTTCCACTACTTTTATCATTTCTTCTTTTACATGGGCAATTATTTCTAATTTGAATTTCTCTGTAGTTTTCCCTATTTGCTTCTTTATTTCAGTTGATATCATGTGAGTCATTTCAGGTATATGGCTTCTATTTTCTTCTATGTACATGGCTCCCAGTCTTTCTTGGGATGGGCTGGTGATTTGAGCCTGCTTTTTGGTCTTTCCTTTTGTCATTTTTCTTTATTTCCTTGGTTTGAGTGGTGTTCTAAAGCTTCCTCTGGGTGTGTTGCAAATCTCATCCTGTACCCTCAGCTACTGGAGCAGTCTCAGCTCCTCTGCAGGTACTTGGCCCCCTAAATTGAGAGGCAGAAGCAGGGTGTGGAGAACTGGGGCCAGAGAAACCCCCAGGGCACAATCCTAGGGGTGTGGATATGAACTCAGCAGCTGGCAGTGCTGGTCTCAAGCCATCCCCAGACCAGCCCAATTGAGCCAAAAGACCCTGAGCAAGGTTCCTGCCTCCTGGGCTTAAACAAGACTGTTGAGCATGGCTGACTAAAGCCTCACAATCCACTGGATCCAGTTCAGCATCCCGGTAGCTCCCCAGGAACTCAAAGCTGGAATGTAGGTCTCCAACTCTCCCCGGGTCACCAGAACTCACCCCAGGCTACCTCCACCTCTCTGTAGACTCAGGGTTCTTTTACTTGAGATGCAGAAGCTGGGCGTGGATAACTTGGCCTGGAAGAGCCCCCAGGGCACAATCCCCTGTCTTAGGGGTGTGGATATAAACTCAGCAGCTGGCAGTGCCATTCTCAAGCTGTCCCCAGGCCAGCTCAGTTGAGCTCAGAGTCCTCAAGCAAGGTTCCTGCCTTCTGGACTAAAACAAGTCCGATGAGCATGGGTGACTGAGGCCCTGCAGTCTGCTGGACCCAGTCCAGTGTCCCAGTAGCTCCCGAGGAATTCAAAAGCTGGAATGTAGGTCTCTAACTTTCCCCAGGTCACCGGAACTCACCTCAGGCAATGTCCACCTCTCTGTTGATTCTTGTCTCTCTTGATTGAGATGCAGAAGCTGGGCCTGGAGAACTGGGCCTTTTTGTTTCTTTTCAAAATAAAAAAAATACATCCCCAATCAGGAAATGCCAACTGCATACACATATATACATGAACTGGGAAATGTAGTGCATCCAGAATGTAGAAACAACATATTGGTGAGTGTGAGCAGTGTCTGTTTCAGATTCTAAGTTCAAAAATTTACATGACACACAGAAAAGGGGAGTGGCATGTAACTTGTGCTCTAGGAGTAAATTGGCCACATTAAAGAATTTGTTTCCATACATTTTATTAGCAAGTGTTTGCATTTGTAGGACTCCTTACCATCTAACATACTATGGACTAACACAATAAAAAATGAGTTATTTGTGACCACATACCTTTAACAAGTGATTTTCTCACCCAGTTGCTGTGCTTCCCATAGATTTGCTATCTTGTCTTAATATTGTTCAGTGCCTTGAATGTAGAGGTCCTTCAAGATTGACTATTGGATTCTAGTTGACTTGCATTTTTACTACTTTCAGTCCTTCTGAATATGGCACAAAATGTATTTCCCATACATTTATTTTCTCTATATTATTTTATACTCTTAGAGTCTGTAAGCAACTGATGAACTCTTCTGTAGCATGTCTAAGTTTACTTTTTAAGTGTCACCCTCAGCTATATTGTATACATTTCCTCACTTAATCAAACTTCTGGATCTTTAGCCAGGAAAGCTGTTGTGAGTTTGTTCATGGGTGTGGTGTGTGTATGTGCATGTGCATGTGTTTTCTGTGGGAATTTTAAAAATCTATTGTATTTCTTTTAATTTTATTATTTTGAAGGTAGCAAAATACAACAGAACAAGATGTACAGAACAGAACAAGATGGAACAAAGCCAACCAAGACAGTGCAGTGAAATTGGTACAGAATCCCACAGCAGGTTACTGTTACCAGGTAACAGTAGTAGGTACCATAGTATATCTTGTTATCTTCACAGCAGTTGTTCTGTCAATCAGGTATAGCAAAATTAAAGGAAATACCAAACATTATAGAGCCTATCAAAACAATATTGAATAGAGCAATACCATTAATCAGGACAAAGCAAAACAGTTATAAAAATATGTGCCTACAAAGAGATAGTGGAAGGAAATCCCCCTTATTTGCTGTATTACATATGGTTAACCTCTCAAGAGATGCTCACATCTCTGGCTCCCACTTGCTAAGGGGTGGGGGACGGGATGTTTAATTCTCAGTCCTTGTGCCTGTAGACTCACAGCCGCTCACCAGGGAGGCAAACTGGTTGCTTGGTTTCCCAGCCCTCTAAGTTCCCACATGGCGTGGATCTCAGGAGGCACCAGTGGTTCTCACCTTGGGCTGCTGCAGCCTGCCAGACTCACAGCCACTCACCAGGGAGGCAAGCTGGTTGCTTCGAAAATACAATTTTCAAAACATCACTAAAATTATATTTCACTCTAGCAAAGTACCAGTGACAGCTTAGTTGTTTGGGTGGATTTAAAATAGCAGGCATTTGGGAAGTCTAAGTATGTGGAACTCAGCAACACTTTTTTACTTGCAAACATCACTTAAAAGTTACAGATATCAAGAAATAGTTTAAAACAGTATATATATTTTAATCACAGACATGATGCAAATTTTTTCTTTCAAGAAAATTTTTATGTCCTACACCTGTGGGACATAATTAAAATGTATATGAATTCTAATACAGAAAATATTACCTTTTCAGGTATCTTCTCCTTGAAATCCCCTTATATTTTTGTGATTGGAATTAGATCTTGATTTATTAGCAGATCATCTGGGACAAAGTTCAAAGGCTTCTAATTCAGCAGTAGCTTCTGTTACTTTTCTATTTATACTCTTTTCTAACTTTTTCCTTGTTTGTTAAGCTCAGGGTCAATGCTCCTTTAGTTTTGTATTTTTTCCATACACATCTGCTTATAGTTTTCCAGTCCAATTTTCATTTTATGGAGCTCTGATTCCAGGTTTTGGATTCTGTCTTCCATTTGATTTGTTTCGGAGGCATTGTTACTGTCTCTTAACTGCTCAGAGTGTTCTTGACCGGTTGCTTGTGTCAAATAGGTACTTAACAGGTGTTTCCAAGCATGTTCAATTTTTTCCTGCTTGCTTTTTTATTTTAACTTTTAAACTCGAGTTCACCAATTCAAGATTTTTTATATTAACTTTTAAACTCGAATTCTCCAATTCAAGCCTTCCTGGGTGTTCTTGCATCTTTTCAGCATGTTGCACAGCTCCTGTGTGTTGATTCTGTGCTTCTTTCAACTGATTAAGTTGATTTGTTATGATCTTCAATTCCATATGAAGTGTTGTAAGAGAAGTCTCAAGTTGTTTTGCTTCAACTTCTTGAGAATATTCTTGCTGGAGACTTTTACTCTTATCCTCTTCTTCTTTTAAGGCAAGTCTTAAATTGTCAAGTTCTCTTTCTTGTAGTATTTTCTCAGGTTCTAATTGCCAATTCACTTCTTTTGCTTCTTTTAGATCCTTATGAGATTTCCTCAATTTATTTTCAGATTTTTAAATTTTTCCTGGTTGGAAAGTCAGTGTATCCTTCATTCCTACTGCTTTCTTCGCAACAGAACCTTTTGTTTCTATGGCAGGCTACAAGTGAAGATGGGTGTCGTGATTCTGTACATGCTGACTACTGCGAAAAAGTCATCTTGGTAAATCATGACCCTGAGAGGCTGACTGTCTAAGCCACTCACATGTGGACCGCAGTGGCCTAGTGTCACAGGAGTAACCATCAGCGGCAGTGGTAAGGGCAGCTCAGCCGAAGCAGGAGGCGCTAAGGCGCCACTGGGCCCTGCTCCGCCGCCATCTTTGCCCTCAGGGTCCCTCAGGCGGAAGTGCAGACTCTGGGTGCCTCCTTCCTCCTTCAGGATGGGGAGGGGAGGGAGGGGAGGAGAGAAGGGGCGCTCCTCAGTCCAGCTAGGGTAGAAAGACGGTAGATGGGGAGGTGGTTACTGTGCTACAAACCACCAGGACAGGGGCAACCCAACAGATGGCGGGGGGCGAGGCCTATACATCTATTTTATAAGCTTAAAATGCTATACATTACCCAGATGACTTCTAATTATGTGATTATGGCTGGTGGGAGTGTGAACGCATGTTGATGATATCTGAACAACAAAAAGAAATGCTTCTAATGTAAGACCTCTGAAATGTTACTTTGCCATTCTCCTGATGTGCTCCATGCCTCTTCTCAGTCTATGGCTTGACCTGGAACTGTTTACACGGTGAACAGGGGTCAGGATTGCTTTTGTCTAACAAAGTCCAGTTAAAGACTGGCTCCTGAGCTGTCTGCCCTACAAACACATGTCAATAGTGAGTTTAAAATGTGTTCCTTTACAGCTCAACGGAGTGCTGCCTATTTTAAAGTAATTTTAAAAATGACTGATAATTGGTGAGACTTTAGCATGTCTATTTAAAAGATAAGAAACACCAGGAAATGTCACAGACTACATTGTATATCCAGGCACATGACATGTAGAACTTCTTAAATCCTTTATAGATTAGATAATGGAGTAGCAGAGGTAGGGTCTGTTTTGGCATGGTCTGCCTTGAAAATTTCTCTTTTTCTCTCTCTCTCTCTCTTTCTCTCTCTTTCTGTAATAAGACTTGGGAAAGAGTATACTTCCAGTTTTGCTTTCATTTGTAAATATCTGTCCCAGAATTTTATGGAAGTATCGCCAAGTTAGAATGTCTATAGCAAATTTATACATGCATATTGTTCATATTTGAAATGTAAAGAATCAACTTGATTCCTTTCACTGTAATGAGAAAATTTCCTAAATGACACACTATATTTAAAGAAAGCCTTGTCAGGAAAACTGTGATTTTTATGTAAATAAAACAACCAAAATATATTGCAAAACCATTATCATAGTGAGATGTGAACCACAGCATAGATTAGAAGAAGATACTGACTTCTAAAGACTCACAAATAACAGCTCTGAGATGAAGACATATGGTAGCAGGTGTGTTTAAGTATATGAAGAGATTTCAAACCAATAAACCTGAGATTCATGTCCAGAAATAACCTGAAAGATAACATATGATCAGGTAAAAAATTAATAGCTTTGGTAGCATTAGATTTCCAGGATCCATGAAGATTTTCAATAGATGTACTTTAAGACCATAAGGATTTGTCACCAGTATATGCTTCTCAGAAGTGTACCTTAAATATTTGTCTGAGGAAAATAGAGCTTGGCGATTTCCCTTTTTTGTGCATAAATATTCATACCACTACTAATATCTCTATAAAAATTTGAATGTGTTTCTCCAAGATAGAGCTGGAAGGAAATTATATTGTCAGCAGAATTCTGTGGTCAGTAATGGAGCTTAATCAATATGGAAGTACCCATGGGTAGTTTCCTAAGTATAGTGCTCATTTAAACATTTATTTTTTTCCAAGAGTACTGATTATGCCTTATCTGCATCCTGTGGATCTCCAAATTCCAGTTCTGACTTTGTTTTTAAGTGAAAGGGGCACTGAGACCTCACTTTTCTAATGGATCAAGCTCCAGCAGCTACCCTGACATTTCAGAACTTCAGTTCCCACTCTGCTTGACTTGCACATCAGGAAAAATGGTAGATGATGTGAATTAAATTATGGAGGATAAATTGACTTCGCTGTACAGTTTTGAAGACAACTTCAGATGCTTCAGTACTTTTACCTTATGCTAGGATAACAACTCATTTCTCCCTTGGTGTTTTCTAAATTCTACTGCAGTAAATCTGTAAATGCAAGGTGGAAAAGAAAAATATTAAAACTTTTGGAATAGTTTTAGATATTTTATCAAACCATTTTTCCTCACATAGTGTTATTTTTATAATGTTTTCTTTGCTACTTATGTACTATTATTATGTACTATTTATGTACTATGTATTATGTACTTTTGTCAGTGACACAAGACACTGAAATAGAAAATTTTGAATAATTCCTTTTAATGTTTCATCTTGAGATAGTTTTGCTAGAAACAATAATCTAAAATAGGCGTCTATGTTTATAATTCCTATGTCTGCTATTGGAGGGGAAAGTATATTCTTTAGAGAAAATTTATGTAACTCTATATTCTAATTTAGAATCTTTTGGACTGTCCACAACTTATTGTATAAGATGAATTTATAATGAGCAACACATAGAAAAGCAATATCAGTAAGGTTCAATAATTCATATAAGTATTATGAAAATTAGTTATAGAATAATGACACTTTAAAACCATCACTCTAAAGCAGACAGTGTATTGTTTGAAATTTTTAATTTTAAGCAGTATTGAAAACACAGATATGATTAAGGGGTTAAATGAAATATTTTAGAATAAGAAAAATGACAGGGAGATTTCTTCTCCTAACTCTAGAAGACATGGATTTTGGTTTCTATTTTACACTACACAAAGTTCACCACCGTATTCAGTAACCAGCATACATATGTTTACATCATCCTATTATTAATAATGCTATGAAGTACTTCAGGGGCTAGAGGAATGTGATGTTATCTTGGTGAATATTATTGTATTAACATGATGTCTAGTCAGAGCAATGCATATTTATCAAGACCTACTGCAATGTTCATAATTAAATTCATGCCAAAGACAAGCAAATTTGTTATTGTGAAATTTATGCCCTCATGTCAAATTATTTTCAGGTTTTTCAGTTTGGTCCCAGTTAGCTACTTTAGACTCTGGGGTCAGTTTCAGTAGTTAGCATGAGGTAAAGAGAATTTGGATTTTGTAACTTTGAGAATTCCCACATGATCATTCTCCACATACTCCACCTCTTAGGTTAGGGTTCTTGCCTGCTGCCTGAATTCTGCAGGGCATTTTTTCCAACTGATAATGTCAGAACTGGATCATTCTCTGCTTTCTCTTATTCTCTTGAGTGTGAGTCACAGTACAACACAACCAGTAATCCATTATCTTTTTATTAAACAATTAAAAAATAACTCTGGTCAGCATCCATCTAGCTGGGCTCCCCTCCCTCTCTTCCTCATCAAAGACATATTACAACAGTTGGGAGGAACAGTTTGTCTCCTTGAAAGCATAGGACAAACAAGGGCCGCAGCTCCCGTTGTCCTGTTTTTCAGCTGAACACTGGACAGGCATGAAGAAATAAAGATGCTAAAAATCAATAAGAATGCATGTACGTCCTAATATGAAATAGTATTTTATCAAATGATAAAGTGTCTTTTTCTTGAGGAGGTCAATTTGTTTCCAAATCTCTTATTTATGGTTACAACAGGATTTAGAGAAAATAAAAAGCATGCTGTTATGTGAACCCCACTGCCTATGTGAAAAACAGAGGCAACAATTGATAAGGAACTCACTCAAGATTATGCAGCATTAACACTGACAAAAAAGAGGTCGAAACCTTTGCACTTCCAACCTGATTGTCTGGACACTAAGTCTTTTTGCCTTCTACTATGTATTTTTCACAACCCAAGAAAACAATGTTTTCAGTGAGTTAGTAATTTAAAAAGTTAATAAAGGTCTAAAGAGGTTAAACGGCAGGAGTCTCACAGAATAGAATATCTAACTTAACCTTTTGTCAGTGCATTCCCAGAGGCACTGGTATGCTTTATAAACTAGAACAACAATGCATACACAGAAATGACCGTACTTCATGTTTCTGGAGATCCAAATTATAATTCACTCATATTTCCATATCTGTGTTTTCCCCCTAGTTATTAACTCCAGCCTTAAAATCATATCAAATCAAAATATGAAAATATATCAAAAATATATGAGATGTGTACAGTTGATCATCATTCACATTTATATATATGAAATTGCCATCATTTGAGTGATAGAATTGATATAAATGTTTCTGGTGACAAAAACATTAAGATAACATTTAGATTTATTTAAGATAGGATTGTACGCATGGATGCAAACTTAGAGATACAGTTGAAGTATTTTATTTTATAGAAGAGAAAAATAGGGTCCAGAAAGGTGATCTATCAAGGTTATATCACATCTATAATTTTGTGTATTAATTACACATCTGTATATATATAAGAAAAGTAGTTCATTATAGATAATAGTTTCTTTGCATGTTATAGAATGTAAATTTGAATATGCTAATGGCAATCAATTTTTATATCTGTGGGGTTCTGAGATTTGATCAACAGTGGTATGTTAACTTCCTATACTATAATATATTTTAGAGAGGCTATTTTCCACTAGAAAATTTTTTTATAAGTAACAGGAAAATCAAAGCTGTAATCTCTCCCTTTCTCTGTATGCATCAATGCATATATATGTTTGCGTGTGTATCCAGCATATATTAGATGTCATAAGAATGTTTTCTTAAAGGAGGACACATTTTAAGTTATGAGGAATATATTAATTCAAGTATAAAAAAAGAGAAAATATGAAACAGCAACATAAAAACATAGGCATATGAAACATGAGTTTAGGCAATACCAAAGGCTATTAGATGTTCCAGGCATAAGTAAAAGACAATGTGATTGAAATAATATGATAAAAACAGATAACAGAGTCTTTTATGAGAAGTGGTTGATTTGAAATTTATAGCTAAAAATGTCAATAAGCAAGAGAGTTGTACTAAGTTTTTAAATAAATATTATTATAGCAGTAGGTGGAGGCATATTGGCAATATGTAAGAAAGGGAAATATTGACAACAGAAAGTCCAAAAAGAAAGGTTCTTTTGATGATTTGAGAAAGAAATGAGAATTAGAAAAAAGGCAGTTGTATGGTTAGAGGGAAATCATCTAAAATAAACATTTTAGGGCTTGAATGAGACTTTTGCTGGTGGAATGTAATCTGTGAAGTCAATGCAAGCACCAAGGACAGGTGTAACATGTGTGAAGATAATGAATAGCATATCTCATATATTAAATTTGGGTTGCACGTGTCTTTTTAAAAAATTTTTTTATTTTATTTTAAAAGGGACTAAAGTTAAACACAACAAAACAGAACAGAATGGGACATAAGAAAGCATAAATTTCAAAGCAAGACAACCAGAGATCTACACTATCTGTCATATTGTCTCTTGTTTCCAAATGGTTGTCCTTATCTGTGCATATGGAGAGCTCATACTAAATAACATAGTCAATCTTTTCACAAGATGTGTAGTTCACTGGCTCCCACTTGCTAGGCCGGGGCGGGGGGAGACACGGGATGGGGGGCAGGACAACATGAGAGGTCCGATTCTCAGTCCACAGGCAGGCAGGATCACAGTCGCCCCCCCAGAGACGGGAAGAGTTCCTTGTTCTCCCTGCACCCCGAGTCAACCGCATTGTGCTGGTCCCAACGCGCCAGGGTCTCTCTCCTTCGGGCTGCTATTTCTTTCTGATGAATTGACCATTTCATTTCCAAAGTTCTGAAATGGCCAACAGACCACAGAAAGAATTCTCTTTAGGCTCCTGTTTGAAACCAGCAGCTACAGCGATCTGCTGGCCTTGCTTCAGGGCCATTACATGTCTTTGTGAATTAAGAGTGTTCAGGAAATGGCTGGACTGGGAGCAGAAGAGAGGAGACATTAAATAAAATTTCAACGTTCAGCAATTAGGAGTTGCTAGGCGAAACTATTACCCAAGGAATGTGACAAAAATGTAAGAGGGCCAAGACAGAATTTTGCAGAATATTAGAATGTATTAATGCATGTGGAAAGCGGAGTGAGTAAATCAGATTAAAATAATATTTTCAGGTTGATAGGTAAACTAACCAAAATGACTTCTAGAAATTCATGGGAGGAAAGAATTTTAAAAAGATCAAATGGTAAATGTGGACAGTTGTGTTAACAAGAATCAAAAAGGCTTACAATTGTATTTAGAACATTTGATTTGCCAGTTTTCAAGCCATTGTGAATTTAATAAAATTATTGGTAGGGCAGTAGGGATGAAATATATTTCCCCAAATGATTATTATATGCTGAGTTGGATATCAAAAGTTTAAAATTTAGCTGACAACAATGCTGATGGTGGATTTAAAAGGTGAATTTTATTTCAAAAGTAGAAGAATGCATCAAAGTTATAGAAACAAGTAGAGTTCTCTTTATAGAGAAGGTGATAATTGTTTCCAGTGGTCTGTAAATGAAATGATACCTTTACAGAACGAACATAAAATCAATCTATAATCTTCTCAATCTACTCAGTCATTTTGCCTCCTTTTGTATTTTTGAGGTCTGTGCATCACAAGATACATAAGAATCTGCCTATATGAGAATGAGATAGTTGCGTGTGTTTTCCTGAAAGAAAGAGCAGGGCAGTTTTCATGATTATTTTTCTCTTGTTCCTGAAACAAAACACCTGATGCCCAGATTTAAGGAGGAAAGGTTTATTTAGCTTACAGTTTGTGGAGGTTTCAGTCCATAATCAGTCTTGGCTTAACAGTAGGGTGGCATGACACAGGGGTAATGCTTCAAAGTGGCAGAAGAGAGCAAAAGCAACAAGAGCAAAAGGGGGTGAAACAAGCTTCTTTTTTCTTCTGGTGGATTGGATTAAAAACAGGTTATGCCACTCTGGTGAGTGTAGCACTCACACTGTTTCTATGCACTCCTCTTGCACAGACTAAGAATGTTTATAAAGTAAGTACCCTGGCACCCTGCTGAATCACTTAGTTAAACTTCTGACTTCTCAAACCAACACAATGAACAACATCCTAGAGCACTAGGCTGGTGGTCTACGCTCCAGCTTGTAGAGCTGCTGAGTTATTTAGTTAAGCTTCTAGAATTCTCAAGTTGACACTACGTATCAACCATAAGAGCAGGTCAAGAATCAGATGGTGTGAGGAGCCAACATTACCCTTGAACTGAAATTCAATTTCTCTCTATCATGTTTTCCTATGTCTATATCATATCACTGAGTGCAAGAATGATTAAGAAATATGAGCTACAGTCTCAACTCTGATAAAAGTTCAGGTACAGGAAGTAAATGCCTTAATATTTTAAGGATTTAGTTGTCCTTTTTACAATAAAAATTCAAGATCAAATGATTTGCAAGTATTTCATTAATTCAAAATTTCTACAAAACACAAAATTAAGTTAGAGATCATTGCTTTCAAGAAGAATAGAGCTCTACACTGAAAACTATAGTACTCTGAAAAAAGGAGATTGAGGAAAATATTAGAAAAAGGAGAGATATCCCATGCTCTTGGGTGGGAAGTACCAATATAGTGAAAATGGCTATACTTCCAACAGATTTAATGCAATTCCAATCAAAAATTCCAATAGCATATGTTACAGAATTAGAGAAAAAAAATCCTAAAATTCGTCTAGAATCAGAAGAGACCCAGAATAACAAAGGCAGTCCTGGGCAACAAAGACAAGACATGGCTCATCACAGTCCCTGAGTTGAAATTATACTATAAAGCTACCATGGTAAAAACAGTGTGGTACTGGGAAAAAAAGACCTGACGATCAACGGAATAGATTAGAAGATACAGAAATAATTGCAGACACACTAAGCTACCTTATTTTTGACAAATATTCCAAGCACATTCATTGGAAGAGAGATAGTTTCTTTAATAAATGTTGCAGAAAAAAATGGCTTTCCACATGCTGAAGTTTAATACTGGACCCATCTCTCACCATGTACTAAGATGAAGTTACAATGGATTGAAGATCTTAATTATAAAAACTGAAACATTGTCTGCTGGAAGATAGACTAGGTAAAACTCTTGAAGACATTGGTGTAGGCAAAGTTTTTATGAATAAAACCTAGCTTGCACAGGACTACTGTAAATAAATGACAAATGGAATCTCATCCTACTGAAAAGATTTTGCACAGCATGAGAAGCCACCAACACAGTGAAGAGACAGCCCACAATGTGGGAGAAAATGTTTGCCAGCTATTCCTCACATAAAGGAGTATTATCAAGAATGTATAAAAACCTAAAAAAAAAATCAGTCCTCCCAGATTTAAATACCCAAACCAAAAATGGGAATCTGAGATGAACACACACTTCTCAGTCAAAGAAGTGCAAACATAAAACAACACTGAGATTTTATCTCACTCCGGAAAGAATGGCTAGTATTAAGCAATCACCCAATAACAAATGCTGGAGGGGCTGTGGGGAAAAAGGAATCCTTCTTCATTCTTGGTAGGAGTGTAGATTGGTGCAAACCGTGTGGAAATCAGTGTGGAGATTACTCAAAAAGTTAGGATTGGAGTTCCCATTCAGCCCAGCTATTCCCCTTCTGGGTATCTTCCCAAAAGAATTAAAAACATCATACCATCGTGTTATATGTGCAGCCATGTTTATAGTAGCACAGTTTATAATAGCCAGATCTTGGAAAAAAAATAAATGTCCATTAACTGAGGAATGGATAAAAAATGTTTTATTTCTATATAATGCAATACTATTCAGCCATAAAGAATGATAGACAGGAAAATTTTATAGGCAAATTGATGTGCCTTGAGAACACACTTATTAGTGAAATAAATATGTCATGGATGCATAATCATCACATTGTTTCGTTAGTATGATAAGGGAAGAATATGTATTTTTTTCCAGACAGAATGACTTCAACCAAGCAAGGACTCAGGCCACATCTACCTTCAGGTTAATTAACTCATCCTGAGCCATTTTGAGTTGACATTTGGATGTTTTATGAAACTTTTGATGTGCTATAAGATTTGGGTTTTTTGCAGGTGGATATCCAGTTGTTCCAATATATTTATTGATGGTACAATCCTTTCTCCACTTAATTGCTTTTGCTTGTTTGCCAGAAATCAAATGTCTGTTATGTGGTTATCTATTTTGGGACTTCATATTAGTACTTTGGTGGTTTGTCTATCTTGATATCATTGCCTTTTTGTCATGATTGGTGTAACTTTGTGACAAGTTGTGGGATTGGGGAGGGTTGGAGCTCTCATTTTGTTTCTTTATCAAAGTTGTTTAGACTATTCTGAATCTTTTTTTATTTTTTACAGAAATGTAAGAATCAAAATGATATTCTATGTGAAAATTGTCATGTACAGTTTGATAAGAGATTGTGTTTTCTGAACTTTAATATTTTCTTCTATTTTTTTGTTTTATCCTGTTTTTTATTTTTAATAAAATATTTTTATTTTTTATTTTTAATAAAAAAGAATAGTGCTGACTTATGTAATTTTTAGATGAAATTTGCATTCATAAATGTGCACAATTAAAATATAGAGTTTGATGAATTTGGGCAAATATGTGCACCCATGTAGCCAGCAGCAAATCAAAAAATGAAACATTTATTGCACTTGAAAAGTTTCTTTTCTCTCCAGTATGGTTTAAAGTTCCTACCCAATGCACACACTGATTCAGACAATAACTTGCCTTGAATTCATTTTCATTTTCAATTATTTGAAAATTAAAAGTGAATAATCAATGTATAATTACACTCAAGTATATTAAAGTATATCTGAAGTCCTTCTACTTGATCTGATTGAGAATTGCAAAATCTCTCAGCTAAGCTGTTAATCTTACCTAGTATGTTTATTACTCAGTTCATAGTCTTGAATTCCCAGAAGAATTCTTCACATAGATTTCTTTTGTTCCAGTACTGGTCTCCTTTTTTCCTAGGAAGAAAACCACAGATATTGTGCCACTTACTTAAATATTTTCTAAGGGACTATAGTGCTTCATGGCTTGTAATTCAATGCTGGAAAAACACTTGCATAAATATGTATACATCTTCAGCTCTAGTGTTGTTTATTATAAAGAGACACATGTAGTGTAATACTAATATATTAGCCTTAGTTTATAGAAGAATGTTCTAGATTATGTTTTAAATATATTTCTAACACCAGACATTAGTGTGGGCTGAGACATACTGCCTCAGTCTCAGTTTTCTGATTTATAAAATTAGGCAAAGTCCCTTTTGATTAACATATAAGTGTATTAATTTTCCTACCAAATATTACCCTGCCAGTGTCTGTGGGATAAACATTTGACAGGTGAATCAACTATGTTTGGAATTCAATTATGTAATTCTAAAACTGAGGTTAAGCTAAAGTATATGTGAGTCATGATAACAACTATTTTCCAAATATGTCATGAATTTCTCTAATGCATGGGTTTATTCTTTTAATAGCAATAATGTTTCAAAAAGTTGTAGTGTCATTAAGAAAATTTAAGACATCACCATCTATTATAGCATTATAACTTAACAAAAAGAACTATGAAATCCTACATTAAAATGACACATCTGATAGAAACCAAATTTTTATATGAATCATCCTACCAACACAAAAGAAGTTCTATAAACAAAAATTACTTCTCTTGTTCTTCTGTGAAAAATTAATGCATTTTGAAGGAAAATTATTAGTTCTATTTGACAGTCTAACTACACATTTCTCCAGAAAAATGGCTTACCCAATGCTTTTCTTAAATCAAGTTTATTTCAAATACTATTATTCAATTAGAATTATTCAGAATTTTTAAATTCCTGCTTCAAAGTTACAATATCAAAGGAGGAAAAAATCATCAGTGTTCAATAAATTTAAAATATAGGGGCCAGGGTTTTGGCTCAGTGGCATAGGTGCCTGCCTGGCAAGTGCGAGGTCACGAGTTCAGTCCCTGGTATGTAAGTAAATAAATAAAATATTTCAGTTTGCAAATCTTTATTAATTGAATCTCACTCTGGTGAAAACATTTCTTTCTTTGCTGATTTACATATAGTTTATTTTGATCTTGCAGTATCCAATAGGCATATTGTTCCAATTTGCTGATAGTTACATAAAGTATAAAATTAACCAAACTCACATGTGTAAATACCGCATAGTCTCCCTACTGTGAGAATTGGTAAGAGTATATAAGGTTTTATGGTAATCATGATTCCCCATTACATAGCTTTGAAGCCTTTTAATGTTTTCATCCATCAGTTGGAATGGTTTTATTCTGTTTGTTTGACTTTATTATGCGTGATGGTATGAACAGCTGTTTTGAAGCAAACAAAACATTATGGCAGCCATTGCTAATTTAATAGTGTCTTGCTTTGAAGTCCTACCATGTTATTATTCTTCTATCAGTTCTATTGTGTTGTGTCTTATTGGGATTTTAATACATGTGATAGTATAAACAACTTTTTTATGGAAAATGAAATATTATAGTAGACACTGATCATTTTCTGTTATTCGGTTCAGAATATCCTGTAATTTTTTCATTCTTTTGAGTGGTTTTATAATATTTTGCTATGTTTGATATTATTGTATTTGAAGCCTTGCTCAACTATTGCAAAGAAAGAGGCATTATGGTAGCTACTCTCAATATCCAGTTGTCTTGTTGTAGAGTGCTGTGTTGCTTATGTTCTGTTCTGCTCTGCTTTGTTCTGTCCTCTTTTGTTTTATTCCCTTTAAAATTAAAAATAAAAAATTAATACCTGTTTCAGATAATTAACAAAAGCAAAAAATCTATTCATTTGAAGATTTGCACATAAGATGGAAGATATGTTGAGGAAGCAGGATACCTAATATTCAGTCTGCAATAGAAGCAGTAAGTGTTATATCTTCCACATTTATAACTGCAATTCTTAATTCTCCCCAAACCACTTAACCCTATGACCTTTATTTCTTTTCAGTTCATTTAGCAGCATGTTCAAACTGGAAGTTTATCAACACTTTGAACTCTTTACCGCACCAAAGTTTGTATTTTAAAAGTCTTTATTCAATTTTTCTGGTAATCGTAATTTTGCTCTTTACCTAACCTATCTGTCTCTTCCGAGAGGCATGCATTTATGTATTTTACATAGATCTCATAACCTCTAAATAAGCATATTCAAAGGCAAATATAACTTTTAACGACGGCCCCATAGCAGATTATCTTAACTGTATATGAATTGGGTACTATAAAAAATAAGATTTACGACCTATGTTTAGGCTACATGCTTAGCTCCTCAGAACCTGGACTGCCCTAGCCAGAATGATGAAAGTGGTAAATATAATTAAACTGGAGTGACACATAACACTATGGCCTAAATACAAATCATTTATTCATGATTGTATTATAAAATGTGTAATGTCTATAACCTATAAAATTTAAATATTTAGAGTACAATCTGAAGGCAAAAGGCAAAAATATTCACACTGAAGTAAATTTAGCAGGGTCATTTTAGGTAACAGAAAGGAAAATAACTGTTTCATGAGTCCCTATTGATTCACTTAGCTGTGTCATCTTGTAATTATTGAAAAACCTCCTTGACTTTTCACTATGAAGTTGCATACATTATGAATACTGTAAAAATATTGTCAAAATTCTAAAATTATTAGCTACTGCTTCCTGAACATTTAAAAAGCACAAACAGTTTTCAGGGAAAATATTTCCTGAATCAGAATAACCAAGGACAAAGTCTATGTCTACTTCGATAAAATTAATACATTTTTCTATAAGTCTATTCTTCATATGTATATGTTGGCAATCACCTCATTACTTAGTAACACAACACATACAAGAACATACAAGTTATACTGCATGTCTATGGGTTGTATATCTGTAGAGTTCACTGACCTTGGAACTTTAATTTGCTGTCTCTGGAGCACTACACAAAATTCACGTGAAGGAAGCCTAGTGCAGACAGACCACTGTACCCTTTCCTACCCTTCATAGATCTTCAATTTCTCTCCAGTTTTTGTTTGACCATTTTGCCTCATGTCTCTTCTATGCACTGTGTAGCTAAATACAATATGGTAGTTTCTATCCTGAAAATATACAGACTTTTAAAAATTATTCCTTAAACAAAATGTAATAACAACCATTAACAGAGGATTTACATTCTATTCTATATTATAGAATATTACATTCTATTCTGTATTATAGTAACCTGTACATTATTTAAAATACAAAAGAGACTGTGCAGCTTACATGCAATTAATATGCCATTTTATATAAGGAATTTGTGCATCCTCAGATTTTTCTATTTGTAAAAGATGGTCCAGAAACAATCCTCCAAGGATCCTAAGCTATGACTGCATATACTACATCCCTGGAACAATCTCTGTTCTATATAATGTGGTTAATATATTTTGGCTGTTATAGTCACTATCATTTTTAGTAAAATAATACATTAATAAAAATTACCAGATTCATGAAAATATAGAAAAATTTCCTCCACAGTCAACTAATGCTTCATAAAGACTATAATACTGGAATTGAGAAGGATATATTTGTAGTTTTCAAGTCAACAGAGAGAAAACATGGACAGATCAGCAGTGGCTATTACAAGCCAATTACATTTGTAGGGGAAAAGGAGAGATGTACCAAAAATACACACAAGGAGATAAATTAGAGTGATAGTTCCTATGAAGAATAAGAATAAGCTGTAGAGTTGATAAGATGTTTCTCTAAATAAATGGAAAAAACCTCTGTTTGCTTATGTTTTCCTGCTTAGATAACATAGGATACATTTTTGTTCAATGAAGCACAATAAGGTCACTGATGAGAAAACTGAACGGGCATGACTAACGCAGTATGAATCATATTGAATTTTTGTATCTGTGGGCTGTTTTGTTTATGGAATATACTTGAATGCTTAGTGAAGTCAGGCAGGTGACATAAATAAGGGCACAGGCATTGTCTGACAGTGGCAAGTTGTACGACAAATGTTCCTCTAAAGGGTTACTTGTGACTCAGTTCCAACTTGCAGTTGCCATGCTAGAATGCAGGCCCAGTGTTGCTGTAGCTTATCATGGTTTTCAGGAGAGCTTAGAATCTAGATTTAGAAAATAGAAGCCATATTTTAGCTTTAGGATATAGGCAGAAATTGAAGTGGATATAGTGAACACAGTTTACCATAGTTCTCCCCATTTATTTGTGGGTGACACATTCCAAGACCCCCATTGAATACTGAAAAATACTGATAGTACTAAATATGATATATGATATTTTCATTATAAACCTTGTGGTATTGACACATAGTGCCAGGGTTAATTTGTCTTTCTATACTTATTCCTAGTAGTTCCTTTGCATTGTTGCACTTGGGAGCCATCATTGATTAAAATCAGTGTTATTTGAATGCAAGTAATGCGATATTAAAACAGTTGGTCTGATAAATGATATGGCTACTAAGCGATTCATGGATACATAGTGTGGATAAAACAATAATTCATCTCTAGAGTATAATCGAAGGGAGCAAGATGGATTTTTATTGCATTGTACTTATTAGCGTGCATTTGAAACTTACAAATTATTTATTTCTGGAAATTTTTGTCTAATATTTTTGGACTATATTTGACTATGGGGTCATTAAAAGTACACAAAGTAAAATTGAGATAAAAAGAGTACTTCTATAGCTTTTCTACTTGCTTGACTACCAAAAAAAAAAAAAAAGAGAGACAAATTGTATAATAGACACATGAAAATGCAACTTTAGTGAACTTTGATTGTTATAATTCTTACATGCTTTATGTGTTCTTTGGCCTATTAGTCTTGTTCTAAATCTGTACACATGGCAATTATCTTATAAGATAAATAATTGAATGCAATACTGGGAAAACAAAAAGAGATGGAAGAGGGGGGAAGAATTTAAATGTGTTATGTTCATGTACCAATTCCCTACAATGAAAATAATCATTATATACTGCAAACATGTACTACTAATAAAAGTAAAAATGAAAAGGAAAAGCAATAAAAAGAGACCAAAACAAAAGGATATTCAGGTCTAGGGTAAGAGTTTTTAAGATATGAGAAACTTGAGTATGTTTTTGATACAATTGGAGAAAGAAAAAGACAATGATACAACAAAATGAAGGTGTTAATTGTGGCTTCAGTTTTAATAACAATTGCCTAGCAGTTTAGCTGTTCTAAGTGTGTCTGGATAATTGAATTACTGAAGAGGAGAGACTCACTCTAGGTGTGAGTAGCACCAACAAATAGTACTGTGGCCAAGATGGAATAAAAAGGGAAAGAAGAAATTTCACCTTCTGTTTCTTCTAAGTCACTCCAGTCTTAAACATCCCCTTAGACATCTCTCTCCAAGCTTCCAGAGCAGACTCCACCCTTATAACACAGACCCTGTGGATTCCTGATACAGACATACACAGGACATTGGGGTGTGTTTAATTTACTAAATCGGTTCCTGTAGTGAACCCTAACTGATACCCATTTGGAAAACTTACTAGGGTTGCAGAAGAGAATCTACTTCCCAACAACCAAGAAACTCTTTTCCTTTCATCTCCTATGTGAACACAAGATTTTAGCTTCCTGGCTGAATTCGTTACTCTAACACTACTGCATTTCACTAAAAAAATTAAAATAAAAAATTAATTATATATGAACAGCATCTTTTCTTTAATAAATCTTTCCAATCATTGATTCCTATCCACTTTTTCCTACTTTCACAAGAAATTAAAGTTGTATGTAGTGATTGCCTGATTTTTCTGTCTTGCACACCTCTCTACTTCTTATCCTCATGATTTTTCCTTTTAATTACTTTCACTAATTTCTTCACTTATGGCCAAGACTCTTTTTTTTCATGTGTTTCCAGAAAGACATATCAGTTGTTTCTTTTTTTCTTATATTCTCCACCTCTTTAAGTGAATAATGTTCTTTTTTGAGAATGTTATGAAAATTCTATCATGAAACTTCTTTTTCTGAAATATACTATTCTTCTTTCTACCTCTAATATTCTTGGAATGTTGTCCCTGTAGATTAAATGTTTTTTAACTCTTCCATGTGTTGAAATAGTGATTCTGCTACTAAAACTTGATCAGATGAACAAATAGTTGTCAAGTCAAACAGTGCTTAAGCAATATTTTTCATTTAAATCTCCATCCCCTGAAACATTTTAGTTAGGAAGATCAACCACATATATTTCATAGATTTTTCTCCTTTGACTTCCACAGCTAGCATTAAACTGTTCTGCATTCTTCTTCAGTTATTTTTTCCTCCTTTTTTTTTTGTTTGCTTTGATGAGCACGGAGGACTGAACTCATGGCTTTCACATTGAGATATGTCTCCAGCTCTTTTTTTCCCATTTATTTCAAAGAGAGAAAAAAATTCCAAACAAGATTATAAGAGATTAACAATGGCAAATGCACTGAATATTGTTGTCTTTAAAGTAATTACAAAGAGTACAAGGTATTGGTTTTATTTATCCAAACAATATTACTACAAACTTTTCTTTCACTGAACTAGGAGAAATTAGCAGTATAAATACTTTAACTAATATATGTATATATTAAAATAAAAAAATCTATATATATAAATATATATATAATTTATATATATAAATCTATATATATAATATATATATATATATAATTTATATATATAAATCTATATATATAATATATATATATATATATAGCTTTTATTTTATTTTAAAGAGGGTAAAACAAAACAGAACAAAACAGAACAAAGCAGATCAGAAGAAAACAATGTAAGTGACACAGACTTCAAAGCAAGACAACAGGAGATCTACAGTGGTTACCATAATGTCTCTTGTTTTCTTCTAAATAGCTGCCCATATCTTCACAAACAATGAAGTCATACAAAACAAATAGTATTAAACTGATCAGGACAGAGTGATGAAGGCATTATAGGCCTTCAAAACCAGACAACAGGAAAATCAGCAATGACCACCTTCATGTCTCTTGTTCTCTTCAGAATGTTGTCCATGTCCATGCATACGTGTACATGTCCTTCATGTATATGGACACTAAATAATACAAAACAGATTACAACCGATCTGAACACAGAATACAAGCATCACTGGATTTCACAGCATGACAATAGGGAATCAGCAATGGATACCGTAATGTTTCTTCTTCTTCAAAGTAGCTGTTCATATCATCATGCATAATATAATCGATTCTCGTAAACGGTTTAGGAAAAGTTCTAGGCATGTATAAGCCTCTCCATAGCTTTTGTCTTTCTATTTTTCTCCATGACCCCATCCCAGTTTCTTTCCTTTTGAAGCTTCTGAGCAGTTTTTATTTTTAAAGACAGAGTCTCGAGAAGCTACCCCCGTGGGACTCACATCTGCTCTCCTCCTGCCCCAGTCTTCCTCTGTGTTAGGACTGCAGGAGGCTGCCTCTTCTATTATTTTGTAGATATTGCTTGTGATCTGTCATTGCTTATATCTAGATGTGAGCGTAAAACTTCGCACAGTTGTACGTGAGGAGTTTTGAGGGTGACTGAGTTAAAGTGTGTGAATGTGGATTTACTGTGTGACACTGGGATTAAAGTGTGTATGACAGAAGCCCCACGCTGGGTGTGGGTGGCGTCAACCCACAGGTTTATAGCCTGGATTCAATGAAGAGGAACAGAGAAGAGGCGAGTTTCCCGCCGCTCCTCGCGGCTTTGCCCTCTCCTCTCTGCTTGCACTGGACTGTTTCTCCTCTCCAGGGCCCTTCTGCTCTGTCATCCTGTCTTGGAGAAAGCCCGGTATGGACTGAAACCTCTAAAAACCAGGAGGTGCGATAAACCTTTCACCCTTTCACTTGTGGATGCTGGGTATTTTGTCTCAGTAACAAGAAAAGTCACCGACATGTAGTCTCAACTACATTCATCACACTTTCGATCAATCATCAAAACTCTACTTTTTGCCATTCTTATTAACTTAACCACCTAGTGGGTATCTGAACCCTGAAGTCCTGCTCAAACTGCTGTTCGCACTCACATATTTTGCTTTAGAGATTTGCTCTGCTTTTCACAGCTGCAATAAATCATAGCCCAGAAAGACCAAACAGAAACATTGTTCAGCTATTTACCCTCTTGTTTTACAAAATAGGAGAATTTTGAAATAGCAAATGATTTGTGATTAATATGCTTCAATCCTTATACATTGTTGTATTAATGCAGAATTTTATGAAAGAATATGTTCGTTATTAACATTTGTCGTCTGTTTTTGTTTGTTTTGTTTTGTTTAGAACCATAGTACTAGAGGCTTTGCACTGAGGGACATCCCCAATACCATCGTTCATTTATTTATTTAGATACTGGATATCATTATGTTGCTAAGTTTCCCAGACTAGACTTGAAGTTGTGATCCTCCTGTTTCAGACGCCCAGAGCCCTGGGTTACAGGTATGTGCCATTGCATCTGATTACAGCATTGATTGTGAATTCAACCTCCGCAGCTACCCACCTAGAGTAATGCAGGTTGAAGGTAACAGATCTTCAATAGTAGAAGGTTTTTGGAAAGTGACTCTAGGATTGGCATGTTGCAATATTATATTACATTATTTTTTATAGGTTTAATAGTGTTTTTGTTTTAAAATTTTAATGGAACTATAACCTTCCTAAATTAACACACCTTTTACAGAACACTCAGACTTCAAATCACAGAAACCCCAGGAACTCTTTTCATGGCTATGTATAATCTCAAGTCTCAGTTATTTTCCAATCTGCTTCAGTATTTGGATAGCTTATATAAATACACAAAGAAGTTCAGTGGCTAGGAATTAGGAAGCCTTCAGTTTGACCCCTACCACCTCAAAACACCTAACTAACTAACAATAGGATCACATATTACATTTAAAATTCATTGCATTTATAGCAAATTGTCAGAGATTCCTTAATATATTGAGATCACTAAAATGCACAGAGAGAGGAATAAATGGTAAAAATCTTATGAATATATATCCATCACTGTCTTAGATTAGAAACAGTCTAATTCTAGAATAGAGGTCAACTCTCCCAGACAGAAGTAAGCCTGAAAATACAGACGCAGTTCATTCTGCTACTCCTGTTTGGCAGTCATGTTTTGGAATAAGTGGAATAAATTGATTTCCTTTGTTCCAAGTCTCTGATTTCTATGCTGTCTTTTAGTCTGCAGTTTATTTTCCAGAAGGAGACAATGCACAAGTCAGATAACTACCTGGTAAGATTTGGGCAGCTTTTTTGTAATCAAATATTTCATGAGTCAATGTCTGATTGTGACTTAATTTATTTTAAGTTTGATTTTTTTGGGTTAGTGTTCTTCAATTACAATCAACCTCACTGAAAAAGATAATAAGTTCTTAGGTCTAGTTGTTAATCATGTTGCATTTCACGTATTATATCTAACAAAACACAAGAAAGTGTCTGTAATGAATATTTATATATGAAGAAATAGAGATCTGGTAATCAGTCCTAAATCACTAATTTGGGGTCAATGTGTCAGGAGGAGGAGATGGAGATATTACTTCACATAATTTTAGCTGAAATTTTGACTGTTAAATTATAATGTAAAATCTGAGTTTTTACAAGTAAAAAGTCTCAACAAAATATCACTTCTGTGTAACACTTTTGGCAGCCAGTTGGATTTTCTCAGTCTTTGACCCACATATACATCCATCCATCCATCCATCCATCCATCCATCCATCCATCCAAACAATGCTTTGATGACTTTTCAGCTTGACTGTAAGCTAGGAGATGGTTGGGTGCATACATGAAAAGAACTTGTCTGCTAGAAGTTGCACTGGCAGCAGATTCAAATTATCCACTACCTATCACACTGAACATCTCTTGATATGGACACGAATCAAACCTTGTGTTTCTGCATGAATTCCCTGGAACACAGTAGACCCTAGATAGCTTTTCTTTAATATATTATCTGTTTTTGTCTTATTGTCCAATTTTCTTTCTCATTCCTCTGTCTTTTAATTACTTATCTTCAGTTCTGTGGGTATCCATTCTACTCCTAGAAGATTTGCCATAGTATCTTTGCAATTTTTTCTTTCCTTGTCTTCAGTATACTTCCCCCAAATGTTTTTAATCTGATAATTTTTAGCCATCACTTTTTGATTAAATTACCAGTTTCTGGAGCTCCTCTCTACAGGTGTTTTTAGTTCATTTGTTCCCTAAACAAAGAATTGGCCAATACAAACAGAAAAGATAGTGAGGTTTTATATTTATTGAAGTATTGAAGATAGGTAAAGAAATGCTCAGTCTAGAGTAAGTGTGGGATAATTAATGGTAGGAAAATAATTATACTGTACAAAGTGCAGGGTGGGCACCAGCTTAATGTTACCATCTTTAGTATTTCCACTCTTCAGTCTGATGTCAGGTTGAGGTCATCCTCTCAAAAGCCTGTCTGAGTGCTTGTGAAGAGAACTGAAGATAGAAATTTCTGTTGGTTCCAAGTGCAGAGCTTTGGTGCAGGTTCTGGATTTCTGAGGCTGACAGGTCATACTCACTTGGCTAGCCAGCTGGTCTTGCCCTAATCTTCTGCCTCAGTTCTAATACAACTTAATCAGAAAGGCCTTTCCTGACAACCCTAAGAAGAGACACTCTTTCTCACCTTACAACACCCTGATTATTCTTTTATAAACTTCTGTATAAATTACAATAAAAAATGCCATACATGGTGGTACATTCCTGTAATCCCAGCATTTGGGAGGCTGAGTCAGGAGAACTGTTTGCAAGTTCGAGACCAGTTTGGGCAACACAGTTGGCCCAATGCAAGCCTGAATCACATAGCAAGACCTTGTGTCAAAAAGACAAAAAAAAATCACAATCTAAGTCTAACATTCTCAAAGGTGTGAATTCACCTAAATAGTCTTCTGTTGTTCACTCTTTAGAATCTTACTAGTAGACTTTTTATTTATTTATTTTATTATTATTTATTTAGTTATTTAATTATTTCTCTAGGTTTATGATTTCTCTCTGCAGAATGGTATGCTAGAACATTATTATAAACATATTTTGGCATTTTGAAATTCTAAAAAAGCATTCTGTGGTATGAGAAAAGGGTATTTCTGTGAGATTTTTTGTAAAAAGGAGATGTTAAACATGTACATTTGTTTGATCATAGAACATGTTCATATTAAGGATATTGAGATGTTGCCAACTATTTTTGTAGTATTCTACTTCTAGACTGCTGTTTTATTACTGTTATTTCTGTACCAATTCAATGACTAAAGATCTTAAGTATAGATAAACATCTTACAGAGAAAAATGTAGGCAGAATATTTGACTCATTGACTAAAATACTACAGACAACAAAGAATGTATAATAACAGAGATCCAATATTTTCTGAAAATATTTGAGTTAAAAATTCACTGATGCTTTCTCAATCAAGAAAATTATTCTGCACATATCTCATTTTTCTTTTCCTTAATCATATTTTTATATTTCATACTTACAGAAATGATTAGTGTGCATTATGAGCTAATTACTTTCCAACTTCATTTTAATTAACGATGCTACTTTTGGAGATACAGAGCAGTGACACACATAACTCAAATAGCTTTCATATTTACATTTTGTCACTGTTTTTAACTGGAAGTGACTATTTTATTTCTTTCAAACTTATCAAAATCAAGGATCATGTGGGATTCAACTTACAACGCTGTGCCTTATTTTAGAGCAAATTTTTGTAGTTGAGCACATTAAAGGCTTATCATGGCTAAGTCAGCAGACCTTTAGAGTTGTAATAAAGGGCATCTCAAGCAGAGAGATCATCCTCTCAGAAAAACCTCCGCAGTACACGTTCAAGCTACCGAGGAACAAGAGCACCTGATTGGCACTTTGTTACTTGAACGGTCCTCACTGATGAGGCAGAAAGGACATTAAGGATGATTTTAGCACAATCTAAAATCTTGCTGATGCCAAACTTTAAGCAGTGAAAGCCATAATGCCATTTCTAAAATATGCACTGGAGTCATGAAAGCTTTGCTTTCCAAGACACCCAGGACTTATTCTTCCTTCTATTTATTGTATGTGAAATTCTCTCTTCATCATTCTGTCTCCTGTCTTCCTCAAGATAAACTAGGGAATCATCTTCATTTATATGCAGCACATTCTTTCTGCCATAGATGCCACAATATAAATGTGCTTTATTAAAAATTAAAAATATTGGTTTTGCTTCCCACAGCCTGAAAAGTGAAGTTGTGCTTTCATTTTCAGGCCTGTGTTCTCCCTCCCATCCTTCTCACCTTGAGCTCAGACACTTATGTTAACGGATAGGCCACATTCCCAGAGCCTTTAAATTATGTCAGCCTGTCTTGAACTCTCAGTCAGGAGACAATAACAGAAGCCAAAGGACCTCTCAAAAGGTAGGCACGGACATGCCGCGTTCCACGGAGAATAAACCTTTTTCTTGATCTTGTGTCAGGATGACGCTGTGAAAATATATGTTGTGCCTTATCATCTCGCAGCACATGGCTCTTAAAAGTCAAAACGGCTATTATACATTGGGGAAAGTGGAGAATTACTCCACAGTATCCAGCAGCCTTTAAAAAATAAAAATAGCAAGGTGTATTCTGGATGGTGCTTCCGTGGATCTCTGTCCACTCCATGGTGTGCTCGTTTCTCCTTGTGATGCTGACTGTCAAGCTCTTACTAGTATTTTTGGAAAGTAGAGAAGCGTGTACTCTCTTACTCATCAAAATTGGCTGCAAAAAGCAGCATGCTTTATTACAATTTGAAGGTTAAATTCCTTTCAAAGAGACTTTTTGGAGCTGTTCTTCTCTCCCTTATTAGCTAGTGAAACTGTCTGACCTTTGTAAGTGCAAGTCAATATTCACACTGTCAGAAGAGTACCAGTGGGAGCAATCTTTTCAGTCCCAAGAGAAACAGTTTGCCACAGGCAGATCATGACCAGAGAAGGGAGTTGGTGAACAGTGACATAAAATACTTTTAGGTGGATTCAAACAATGTCTTTGACACAGCTTGAATTTTTATCTAATTTTAGTTGTAACAGCACCCACTGGTCTTTCTAAACTACAAAGGTGTCATTTTGAAGTAATAAAGAAGCAGAATGTGAAATCGAGCTTGTTAAGTTAGCTTGCCCCTTATCATCGACCCAGGTGAATTTTACCCCTAAAATATACTTCTCTGAAGACCTTTCAGAAGCGAACAATTTTATCTTTAATTGGTATCAGTAATGCACATCTCCCTCCATGCAAGATTTAATCATGGGTTAAAATTTTAATCAACTATAAAGAGAAGATATGGATCTTTTTGTCTGTTTTTTTCTAAGTTGTCCTAAGAGCCCAACTTCAAACTAATTTGTTTAAGGCAGTTGTTTTTCACTGTGGTATTCACAGAAGAAAATAAGAAAGGAAGCCTTGTAATGCTTGGTTTCAATTTTGATTGTTTTTTTTTATTGAGAAACATTTCATTATAATTGCATTTGTGATTAATGATGCTATCATGGGACTTATTTTAATTAAAAAAACTCTATTAGTAGGTTTATTTTCTGAAGCCTGAATGAATTATTTGGTTACTAGTTTTATCCATACATAGAATATATTTTAATAGCAAGATAAATTTTAGCTATTACTTATGTATTTTGTTGATACTAATATTAGCCCAGTATATAAAATGTTTTGATTGTACATAATAAAAGTGAGCAAATGAATTAATATATTGATGTTTGTTGGAATTAGGGTTCTTTCTGTGGTAAAATAAATAGAATATGGAAACAAGAAGATTATTTAGTTTTTATTTTTAATTATGTAAATATCTATAGATATACCTACATATATATCATTTTCAAAGAAAAATGAGAAATTACAAGTGGAATTCAAGACATATATGCTGATTTGATGGGTTGGTAAAAGTAGAAATATATTAAAGATACCATATACATTTTCTTCTCTGAATGACTGATTATGGACATTACTAGGTTAAAAATATATTTCTTTTGTACACTGAGGTAAAATGTGTCTAACATTTTATATATATATATATATATATATATTATGTAATCACCAATGCCAATGAACAAAGATACTAGAAAAGAGAACAGAATATTAAAAAGAGAAAAGAGCATAACGGGACTTGATGGCCAAATTTAAGACACCATAGCATCTAAATAAACAACAACAAAACATTAATAGTCAATTAATAGAAGCAACATAAGTTTCTGAAATGACTTAATGTATAACAATTATGGTATATAGTATATAATGGATTATTATTCAGTCTTAAAAAGGAAATTCTGCCATTTGTAAAAATGTGGATGGACTTGTAGGGCACATATTAAGTAAAATAAATTAGACATGGCCAGATAGATATTGCATGTCAAATACTTGGAAACTGAAATGGTTGAATGTTTATACAAAACAGAACTTTGTGGTCATAGGGGTTGGATCTAGAGAGGATGAGAAAAAGGAAGAAGTTTGTCAAAAAATTAAGGGATATTAGTAAAAAGGTACAAGCTCGAGGTTGGAAATGATTAGTCCAGTGTACAGCATGGGAACCATAGCTGAGAATGATATACTGGATACCTAATATTTGCCGAGCAAATTTGCTTTCAGTCCTGGGGGTTGAAGGCAGCTGCTTGCACATAGTAGGTCAGCACATTAACACGGAGGCACAGCCCAGGCAAAAGAGGAAGTCTTAAGTGCTTTCACTTTTATAAAAAAGGGGTAATAGGAGGTGATGGATATATTGCAAGGTGAGAACCAGTAGGCATGGCACATATACGTCAAGTACTGAGGGTGGCAACTGTGTGTGGCCAGGTGATAGAGCAGATGCTTAGCATGTGCCAGGCCTTGGATTGAACTCACTACATACAAAATCAGAATTTAAATACAAAGGTTTTTAAATCTGTGAATGGATTATATCTGACTCAGTTAATTCTGGGTAGTACAGCAAAATGTATGAGCCTGTGAAATGGCACAGGCCTATGGTCCCAATGCCTGAAGTACGGAGACAGTGGTATCCCAAGTTCAAGGGTGCAAAATCAGTAGATAGATACAAATAAAATACATCAACCCATGCTTGCATACAAATAATAATTCAAAAAACCTCCCAAAATTAGCGGAGTTCAATGTAACTGTCATCTTTTTACAAACACGTAAGATCAGATTGAAATTACAGATACAGAAAACTGTCATTTCATAACCACTGTAGTGGACACTGGACAAAGTACATTTGAAAATTAGAATGTTAATAAAAGCCCAATGAATAATACTACGTTCCTTGTTAATTACAAAAAATAAAATAAGATAATTTTTGTGAAGAACACTTTAAGATAAATGACTAAATATTAACTAGATTATTAAAAACTGATTATATAAAAGAAACTGAGAGATTATTAAAAACTTCTTAGAAATATGATTAAATATTTCCATCTAAATTCTTTAACCTGGATCTAATCATTAAGAAACAGTAAGCCAATCTGAGTTAAGAGATGCTCTGTAAAATAACCTATATGTACTCTTTAAAAAGTCAGTGTTCTAAAACATTTGAAAAAGCTAAAGTCGGTAAGAAGTTTATAGTTAAATAAAACTAAAGAATATATATCAATTAAATGTGAAGTGCAAATCAAGATGAATTCTAGATTTTACATTTTTATAAAAGATATAGGATAACTAATATTAGCAGCATTTAATATAGACTATATATTACATATGTTATTGTATCAATGTTGAATTTCCTTTGTATGACAATATTGTCATTGTGTAAGAGACTGTACCTGTTCTTAGATGATTAATACTTCATACTGAATTAATAAGGGAGAAGTGTCACAATATTGGCAACTAAACCTAAAATGGGTTATTAAAAGAACAAAAAGAGATGTCAAGAATACAGTAAGATATTATACACACACACAAACAGACACACACACTCACATACATTTATATACAGTATACAGTATTAACAAAAGAACTCAAAATATATGAAATTAAAATATTTATTCCAGTAAAATACAAGTTGTTATTATTTTTTCTCTAAATATTCTCTTTCACTTCAAACACACTTCCTCTTACTTGTCACTTTCTGAAGGAGTTCTGGAAGTATTGCTATTCTAGTGTCTGTAGTTTACCTGTCATGGCTGCCTCAAGGTCCTGAACTGATTCAAAATGTCTAGCTTTCATAATTGCTTTGAATTTGAGGAAAAGCCCAAAGTCACGTGGTACCTGATACTGTGAATGAGGCAACACCTTAATGTTTTTACCATCCTAGGTTTCCATTTGCTGACACTTGGCAGCCATATTCATCATATTCTTCCTTTCTTTTTTCTTTCTTTTTTTCTTTCTTTCCTTTCTTTTGTTCCTTCTATAATTCCTAAAGACAGAAAAGAGGGGTTGTAGAACTGCTAAAACAAAGAAAGAAAAGAAAAGAAAAGAAAAAAGAAAAAAGAAAAGTGGCAAGTACAATGAGATAAGTTTGTTGAGAGAGAGAGCATTTCAAGCAAGAATTAATGTGTTTTTCTGATCTAACAGTAGTAAATTTAAACATTCATCATATGTTTCAATCATATTTTTCTGGGGTATATGTTGTTCTTCAAACAGCAGAGGTATTCTTGCAAAAAAATCTTTGGATAAAAACATTGATGACAATTTAAAAGTTCAATGACTTAATTTTTTATATATTCCTTGTAAACAAATAAAACATACTGTCATTTTGGGTATATTTTGCATTCATTTGCCATAGGCAATTGAAAATGGAAGTCTGCTAAAACACAGCATTTATGTAGTCAATTCATACATCCTACATAGAGATGCAAGAATTTTATGTCAGAAAAAAATCATACTATCATAAAATACTATTTTAGGATTTTATCTTTCCCTTCCCTTTCCTGTACTTTAAACCTCTATCTTCTCATTTCCTTCCAGGCAGTATGCTATGTTCCAGTTTCTTTCAAACTGAACAATGTGTTTGTCACCCCCTTTCGACCGCAGCCTGACTAGGGAACCCTGAACCTGCCCTCCTCCTCGACAGCTGGATCTGCATTCCTCCCCTCCCTCCGTGGCCACTCTTACACAGGCTGTTCCCTACTCCACTGCAACACCCCCATCAAGTTTGACTTGCTAACCCTGCCTCTTCTTCAGGGGGAGGGAAAAAGAGAACCACCTAGTAACAATTCCCCTGGCCTTTTTCATGTCTTTATTTTCTTTCTTTGTGCATAGTTTCGAATCTTATTAGTCTCCCTTCAAGATTCTGTAGCTCCTTTTCCCCCAAATGTTTGTGGTTCCCAGATGTCTATCCTAGGAGTCTTTTCTTCTCAAAATGTCCGCGAGATATTTTTTTTTTTTTCGGATTTATCTTTCCAGTTACCATTTGCTGGAGCTTGCCCAATATTCACACTAATTTTTCTAGTTTCCTATAAGGCATCTTCTTTGAATATCTTGCAGAGATCTGAAATTGAGCATACCTGGAGTTCTGTATTTCCCTTAATACTGTCCATGCTAATGGAATTGATTTTTGTTTAAATTTTTGTAAAATGAGAGACGGACGAAGACAAAGAGAGACAGAATCTTGACCTAGAAGACCTCATCTTTAGTTCCGCAGGCCAGAAGACGGCATGTTTTCTTTAATGTGCTCCTCTTACTTACCACGACACCAAATAAGCACATGCCTTGAATTCTCCTTGTGTTTGCTCATTTTTCTCTATGAATAAAAAATCTGTATGTCTGTTTGTCCACAATAAAAAGCAATCACTAGAAAAACTATGAAACTCAGACCAGTTAGTTTAAATCCACATCAACTACACCATTTATAACATTTTATAAGTACCATTCTCTGAAGGCCAGCCAATTAGAGCTGCAATTACTAATAGGCACATTACACATCTCCACCCCAATAGTATGACAGTTGTTGCATATTTTAATTTGTTTCATCTGTATAACAAAGTTTCTACCAACAATTTATTTAGCTTAGATTGTATATTTTTCATGCACAGATCTTTTGTAATTAATGAGAATAAACTCAATTTTTAAAAATTTCTGACATTATATGTTATCCACCTTAGTTATTACAAGAGTACTTTCATTGTTTTACCTGGCAGTATAGATTCTTTTAATATCCATTTTTCACAGTCCATAGAATTTTACAAGGTCAGTATAAACACTATACCAGAATGAGATGCAAATATCGTAAGAACAATAAAATATATGTTCATATTGTTATGAACACTGTTATAAAATTTGAGTACATTGCCAAAAAACTGAATCTAAAAACATTTAAAATGATTATATGCAATGACAAAATTGAGTACATCCCAGAGATAATGGATTGATTCAACACTTGCAAATAAATAATATAGTTTACATCAATTAAAACCAGATGATAATTTCAACTGATATACAAAAGGCATTCAACAAATTTCAATAACGTTTTATGGCAAAATTTTTGATGATTCAAAAATAGAATAGATTTTCCTCAGCCTTATTAAGGCATGTATGGAAAACTCATAGATGGCATGATTATATAAAATGATGAATTTTCTCCTGTAAAGTTGTAGCAAGACAAGGCTAATTTGTGAATGTGTATTTAAAATTACACTATAAATAAATAGAAACTAATCTTGTATTCATAAATTGGAAATCAGTGTAGATGATCAACAAATTCATTACAATCCTTAGAAAAATGCCAGTTTTCCTTTGTAGAAAATATCATATTAACCTTATGTGCCAAACTACTTTCAAAAAGATAAAAGACTAACATTTTCAGATTTCAAAAGTCTCTGCAAAACAATAGTAATAAAACAATATGGTACTAGCATAAGGATAAATATATAGAACAATGACACATAATTGAGAGTCCAGAGATAGATTCATGTATTATGGTCAATTAATTTAGATCTTTAATTAGCATGCTGAGACCATTTGCTTGGGAAAATGGCATTTATGTAACAGTGAATATCTGCATGCAAGAAAATACAGAGACACACACTAATGTCAATACTAAAATTACATCGAAACAGGTAATGGGCTAAATTCATGAATGAAACCTATGAAGTTCTTAAAGAAAAACAAGACAACTATTTTGTGACTTTGGATTGTGCAATGCTTTCTTCTATATGACCATAAAATAAATTCAGTAACAAAAGTTGGAATTAATCACAGTTAAAATGTTGTACTCCTCAAAGGACACCATCAAAAAATGAAAGCACGGAAACATATTTCCAGATAGCACAAAAAAATCATAACATCTTGACAACAAAAACACATGTTTGTCTATTAAAAACTGGACAAAGATTGGAAATGATGTTTCTACACAGAAGATACCATAAAGATGTAGAAGATATTCAGCGTCTTTAGGTGTAAGGAAAATTCAAATCAAAATGCCATTTCCCACCCACAAAGGTTCTTAAAATATAAAAGACAAAATAACACAGCTGGCAAGAATGTGGTAAAAAATTGTTCTTATACATTGTTGATGGAAATCTAACAGCACAACAGCCACTTCAAAAATAGCTAGGCAATTCTTCAAAATGTTAAACCAAGGAGTATTATAAAGACCCTAAAAATCCCAGGTAGGGACTCAGTTATGAACATATATATCTATATGAAATCTAGGTGAATGTTTATATAACATTATTCATAATTGACAAAAAAGAAACACCTCAAATGCCTGGGAACTGATGAGTAGATAAACAATGTGGTATATCCACATATTGAAATATTATTCAGTCATAAAAAGGCATGAAATACTGACACATATTGCAACATGGATCAGCCTTGGAAACACTTTGTTAATGAAGACTCCAAACTCAGTCATAGAAACCACACATTATAGGATTCCACATATTTTAATTGTACAGACAAGAAAAATGCACAGAAGTACAAATAGGTTGTGAGTTGTAAAGGGTTAAAAGGGGAAAATGGAGTCAGTGCTAATGGATATGTTACTTCTTACAGTGATAGAAAGATATCCTGAAATTTTATTATGATGATAGTTGAACAACTCTGAAAGTCCTCAATGCCATTGAAGTAAATATCTTTTGAAATAAATATATATTTAAAGTGATAAATTTCTTGGTATATGATTTAGCAATAAACTCATCAAAAATAATGTCAACCTAGAGTAATTTGTCTTAGAAAATTGACCTCATTAATATTTTTCTGTTTAACTCTTTCTATCAGCTTAAACTCATCAAAGTCCTGAGCCCTATCTATTATACTTCTGGTGATTTATATAACTCTAGTTTTATTTCTTGGCATCCTTCACACAAACTATTTAAACACAAGACTTTGAACTATCATTGCAGTAAAACTCCCTCCAGTGTATACCTGGTGAATTTTGAGTCTTTTATACTCTGTTCCTTTCACTAACCCTCCTTGTTTATAGTAGTATCTTATAGCTATTGATATACTCCTTGATAGCACCTATATGTCTATAGATGAAAACATTTTTTTACCCGTTACCTAATATTGATAGGATCAACAGTCTTGTTCAATTATCCCAGAGGATTCTAAGATGTAATATACTTGGATATAAGTATTTCTCCTGAGACTGGAATTTTCTAACTCTACCATTAGACTAGATGATGTTTAAGAGTAAAGACCTTGTCTTTCTTGGCCCACTTTTCATTTCCAGTCCAAGAAGTCATCAAACACATATTTATGGAAAGGATAGTCTCTCTGCTGTGGTTTTCATGTGTGTGTGTATATTTTCTGGATTTATGGATACTTTTTTGGATTAAATCTTGTGCAGCAGTTCTGGATAACAGATTTTAGTATTTTTATACTTTTCTTATATAAATTTAATTTCAATGTTATGCCATATATATATATATTTTATATATAAAATATATATATATATGCAGTTGCAAATCTTATGCCATATTAGAAACATTATAGTAGGACCATGCTTGCTTAATACCACCGTGACCCTCTGTAACTTTACAGATCCTACTAATCCTCATTAACAAAGTAATTATTTGCATAATTAATATTTGCTTAATAAAACTAGTAATGACATATGTAAGTTTACGGAGTATCATATATTTTACAGGGTAAACAAAAGTTTTACCTTTTAAAAAAATAACCATGATTGTTGAGCAAGTCAGATTCCAATAGCCTATGTCTGCTTACAGCCAACCATGCAGACAGTGAGACTTCCCAGACTGCCTCTAGGCTTCCAAGCCAGTGCTTCCGAGTTTGTGACAAGAAAATCAGTCATGTGAACTTGTATTTTCAGGTGGGTTACACTATTAGATGCAAATATGTGGAATACTCATTTAAAACCAAGAGCAACAAAAATTTCTGCAAACTGAATGAGTGTGTACTTGATAATGCTTGATTACTAATTAGTGAGTTTTTAGATAACACTTGGTTAATGCTTAGTTGATTTCCATGGAAATGGAACCAAAAGAGTATGTGTGTGTGTGTGTGTGTGTGTGTGTGTGTGTGTGTGTGTGTGTTTGTAAACGCAGCAGTTATGGTTGATAGATTGTGTCAACTTGAGAAGTTTAGAAGTTTAAGTAAGTGACTCACCAGGGGGCCACAGTCCTTACTCTTTAGACATCTCCATCCTGTGCAAGAGGAAGAAAGGGGATTTTGTGAGTGCCACATCCACCCTGGAAGGTGGATGGCCTGTAACAATATTAGGGAAAAATTGAGGTTTGCTCTGGCATTCCGCTCTTGCAGCCTTTGTTGTCTTCTTCCCCCTGGAAGTGCTATCCCTGTGCCATGCCACCCTGCTTTGGAGCCAGCTGATTATGGACTGAAATCTCCACGAACTGTGAGCTAAATTAAACTTTCTTTCCTTAATTTGGGGTTTTGGGTATTTTGTCTCTGCAACCAGAGAAATGTAACTAAGACATCTTACGGTGCGAGGTGGAAATTGGTTTGTACTCATGTAGGAGCTCTCAAGTCTTAAAATCTGCAACGAATAAGCAAAGACACGGGTTTCTGGCATTATAATACAGTTTGAAGGTCAGTGCTTGGAGTGCTCAGTGCTTTGGAGACCCAATGTTTTAGTGAAACTGCAGTAGCAGAAAGAAACTGATGTCCCTGTTCAAATGCTGTCAGGGGTAAGGAATTCCTTCTAATTCTAGGGTCAGTATTTTTTGTTCCAGTAAGTTGTCTATTGACTATATCAGGAATCCTTAAATTAAGGAATACAATCTGTTTTATGACACTTAAAGACTAATTTAAATATTTAACTCATCAACCCAAAGCCTTCACAGAAGCATTCAGAATAATAATTGATCAAGTATGTAGGCATCCAAGACTCAATTATTTTGAAACATGAAATTCGCAACCACATCTATTTGCATCTATTAGATATATTCCATTTTTGTTACAATTTTTGCTTTTTGAAGACAGCTGTGGCTCACAATGGTAATCACTTGAAGTGCAGTTTTCAAATTGATATTTTTGGCAGAATTTTGAAATGACCTCCAAGAGTCACACTCATGGATTAATGAGGACAATCAGCACTTGTTTCCCACTTACTTGATCATAAACTGAATCAGTCCATGTAACCATTAGCTCACTCTGTATTGATTACTTTCCGTCTTGTTTAGCTAACAAATACAATGATTTTCCTTCATCTCTATTTAGAGAGCTCCTCTAGAGTTTCTCTGTTACTTCGAGAAGCACGTATAGTTGACTCAGTCCACTGTAAAAATAACTGCGTGAGTCACTGAAAGTTTGCTGTGAAACTCTCCAGATAAATTCATTTCCAAGTCATCACAACATCAGGACTGGAGGTAAATAACTTAAGCATTCAGTCACATTTAATGGAAAGAACAACTCTAAAATTATTTCACCACATTAGAACTTCCTTTCTTGGGTCAGAACGTCCTAAAGAAATCCTGAACATATCAAAGGGCCATATTTTGGAGTAAAAGGAATAGGAATTATGGTAATGAGTCTCAACATAAAATTACTAGAATCCAAGTCTCCGTAAAGCCAATGTTGAGATGCTTTTTCTTTAAGAGTTAGATAAAATTTTAATACCTTAAGCATCTTATTCAAACTTTCCATGATCAGGACATACTATTACTGCATTTGTATATTTTGATTTTGTATTTTAGCTAGAAACATACTTTACTTTTTATTGTTTTGGCACTGGAAAATCAAACCAAGGCCTTCAAAATGAACTATATACCCACAGCTTGTACAATCATTTGTATTAACTTGGTTCCTCAGTTAGGATTGCTTATGCCCATACCATACTTTTGTAATCAAAATATTTACTTTAGCATAATGGTCGCTGGCCATGCATATCACTAACTGTGCTGGGGAAATGCAGGAAGCAATCCTGGTACTTACTAGGTATGATGAACAGCAAGATGTACACAAGTGTGTCAAAGTATAAATTAATGAGCTTTACCCATGTTATGTGTCCTGTTACATTTTTGTGTATTTATAATTTGTTTTATTAAATGTTTTCTTGTGATTTTTCATGTAGAAATATGTACAATACTATATGAAAATTTGCTTTTACAATTGGGAGGATGTTGGAAATTAGACATCAAGTGACTCAACTACCAGCGATGACCTGGATCACGTAAGCCAAAGAAGTCAGCTGAGTATGACAGACAACAAGGTACAGAATGAAGAGCTCGATTCAGATGTAAACGAAAGCAGTAACGTAAATAACTATTTGATTAGTCAAAATACTACAAAATAGTCATGTATTCCTGAGCGATCCAATGCTGGGAAAATGTTAGTAGGTTCCTGCGAGAGGTGAAACCTGTTTGAGCGGAAGCCAACACTGAGATTCAGGGTTAGGAATTGTTTGTAATGGACAATACATTAGAAGATATTTGGAAAACACCTAGAATGAAATACAAGTAAGACATTCTAGGTGCATCAATACTAATGTCAGGACACCTGACTACCGTAACTAAAAGCCTTCGTAATGGTTAAATATTCTAATTGTCAGACTCTAAAGCATGTATGGAAAAGTAACAGATTTGGTGTGGAGATTTTTTCGAACAAAACTGACACTGAAAAGATTTGGTTTCTTTCAAAATTGTCTATGTTTTGAGGACAAAAAAGACCTGCTAAGAAATAAAGAATTCCAACATTTTGGATGATATTCAGTCATTTTTGGAAATCTTTGTTTTGAACTGTCAAGCAATGTATACACTGTCCAAAGTCATGACAACTGACAACTTGTATCATTTTGTGGTTGTTAAAACTCTCAGAAATATATGCAAAATAAACCTTCCACATATCACATATGGTATAAAATTGTATGCCCTGGTAGATGCTAGGATAGTTTACACCTTGAATTTAGAAATTTATCGTAGAACTCATCCACCAAATCATTATTTGTGCAGTAGTAGAAATGTGGCATCATGGACAGATTCATTGCTCCTATTTCAAAAATACCCAAATGTCACATTTTATAATTGGCTCACTGGTTACTGTCTGATATTACATTTTTCTGAAAGAACAGCAGTTTACCATTCACACAACCAAGGTAGAGATTCCAGAAAAAAATGCTGCAAGTACACAGTAGAGAAATATATACTACAATCATTGAATTTCAGAAAGATGCAGCATTAATCTCCTTTATGGTAAAGAAAAATAAAGTGATTATTGATACTGTCAACATTACACCATGATGATAAGATTGGTAGTGAAACAAGACATGGTAATGTATGTCTGTAATCCTAGCACTCTAGAGGCTAAGGAAGGAGGATCTTGTGTGTTAAAGGTCATCCTTTGCTATACAGTGAGGTTTGTGATAGCTGGGGCTATACAAGGAGATGTTGTCACGTAAACAAACAAATGAAAAAAGATTTTAGTGACCCTCAATACAAATGAAACCAGAAATGGTCACATTTTGCAATAAAATCATAGAAAGAGTAGACATTGTTAACAAGTTATGTAACGACTATGACAGCAGTCCAAATATAAAAGATTGCCCCATGGTTTTTCACTCAACCCCAAACTTTTTAGGCATAAATAATTTCATAGTTTACAAAAAAATAACAAACACAAAATATCAAGGAGAAGATTTCTCAGAGGAGTGGGACTCAAATTGAGAAATGTCAACATTGATATTACATTGATATTATAAGAGAGGAAGAACAACAATAGAGTTTTGTTTGTGTTTTCATTGTAGTTCACATGCAAATAATTTATTTCTGCTCTTATTTTTACATTTAGTAAGCAGAAAAAATGGTTGTTGTAGAAAATATTGATGTTCATTTTATATACTCAATGTATATTTCATATTCTATTTTAATGATATTTCATGTTTCTGCTCAGTGCACATTGAATGATGTAATGGAAAGCTTCTGAAAAAGAGGAAGACAAGAGAGGTGGAAAATATGGTCTGCAAAACAGGAAAGACAAGCCCAGCACATGGCCTGTCTGTGGGAGGCTTGTATGTGGACCATGAAGTTGCCGTGTTTGAAGACTGCCTTGGGTGTGATAACTGAGCAAAGATTACTTCTGTGTAGAGTTTTGAGTGCGTTTTCATTGTAGTTCACATAAGAAATTATTTCTACTATAATTTTTCAGATCTTGTGAATAGATAGGCAGTTGATATTGAAAATGTTTATTCTAAACACTCATTGCATATTGCAAATTTAATATTTCATTTTGATCTCATATTTCTTGTTACATACACGTTGTTTAACATAATGAAACTCATACAATTAACATTACTAGTTCTTTAATAGAAATACTTCTAAAAGATAAATGTGAGTGTTATAAAACTGCCATAATGTGCCTTGCGAAAAATTTTCCATGCTGCTCCTTAAGAGTGAGTCTGTCTAAGTAACTACATTTCCCTGGCTGGCTTCAAACAGAGAGCTCTCCTGCTTCAGCTTCCCAAAATCTATGACTATAGAGGCACACTGCCACACATGGGTTCAAAACAGGTAACTTCTATTTAACTGTAGGATATTCTGTGCTTTTTGGCCTTTTCAAGGATAATTTACTTTTCTGCCTTGTATGGAACTCTCTGTAATGGATATTACTTACTGACATGTTTACTTTTTTCTGTGGCTTCACACCTTATATTCTGCCTAAATACATGATCTACATGTCTTTCATTTTATATATATATATATATATATATATATATATATATATGTGTGTGTGTGTGTGTGTGTGTGTGTGATTTTTGTGTTTATACTGTTTAGTTTTATGTATACAAAAATACTCACAATGATAATTAACATCAAGGTAGTTGGCTAGATACTCTATAAAAATGATTCATGCCACTCTAGGTATCTTAAGATATATAGGTATAATACAGTACAGAATGTAAGATACAATATAGAGGTAAAATATGACTGCAAGCTTTGTGTTCTCAACAAATTAAGTCCAATCTACAGGCGGTAAGAGTGAAGAAACAGGAAATACGTTTGTAGGACTGTGAAACCGTAGGTGCTTTTGTTACGGCAGAAACAAGAGGTTCACTCACTGGAGACTAGAATTGAGGAACAAGGGAGTTTACTCAAAATAGTCTAGTAGCAGGCAACTAGGCAGCTGAGGCCACGACCCTGAGGTTTTGGGGTACATTATTTTAAATACATACTTAGGGGGTAACAACAGCTCCTGATTGCTATGGAGACCACATTACACTGCATCATTTTGTTGAAATATTACCAGACCTTTCTCCAAATATCAAGCTTGTTTGTCATTCAGGATGTGGCCATAGGTTACCTGACCATTATGTGTTAAAACTGCTTGTTCCATCCTTTGTGAGTTTTTTGGTCAACTGGGAAGGGGGCTATTCTAGGGAAGTAGGGTTAAAGTTCATCTAAAGCCTAACTACTGATTAAATGGAATCTAAACACCAAAATGGAGTTTCTTTTGCTCTCACATCTTGCAACTGTTTTCAGATTGTAGTAACCTAGAATCTTGAGAAAAATAAAGTATTTCCTAGTCTTTCACAGGAGAAAGGCTTTCTTTCTTTCATAGGAACTGAAATATGTTACTTAAATATATGATCAAGGAGACTCTATATTAAAACAATAAATGTTGATACTTTGTAGTGGTGTTTAGCAGAAAGACATGTAAATATTCTCTGAAAGATTCAGCTTCAATTCAGGACACTTAAGATTATCCCATGTATAACCTAGCCATAATTTACATCACAGTACAAAACTTCCAAAAGGAGAAATAAACCACAATTAAGAATCAGTGAAAATAGCAATCATCAAAATGAGACTGTTAAAAACTACAAACATTGATTATGTATAAATATGAGCTAAATGTACTTAAAAGACATAGAGAGTTGATGATATAAAATAAGATGTTTTGAAAATATACCTAATGCTATTTAATTAAAAATTATCTACATCATAGAATTTTCGCAGAAAATATTCCATCTGAAGCCAGTATTTCATGTAAGAAGAAAATACATGAAATTTGAAATGATGGAAATGCTAGAAGGATCATGGAATAACATTTTATAATTTGTGAGTGCAGAAATTCTTCCTAAAAATAGGTATTGTAAACTCTATTAATGTTAGAGATATTCTATAAAAACCAGGAATGTTGCTTCATAATACAATGTAATGCTGTCAACTTAAAAGCAAAACATTACAAAATGGGGGAAAATTTAAACTCAGGACACACAAAAAGTGGTCACTTCATCCATCATATTAATCAATGTGCCTATAAATTAAGAATAAAAAAACTAAAAGTGAAGTCATCTGAGTAGAGAATGTGAGCAAGTAGTTCTCATAAATAGGAAGACAAATGACTTTTAAACATGATAAATTGTCTCATTCCATAAATAAAGGTAATGAGAATTAAATGACTGGAAACATCTTTTCTCATATCTCAGACTCATAAAATTGCAAATGAGTGATAATGACACTAGTATACAGTGTGATAAAATTGTTAAAACACATTTGGATAATTTCTGATTCAACAAATCTGCATAAGAATTAATTTACATTCAATTAATTTTTGAAAAATGGCTAATAATAGCATGATATTATGAAAAAAGTTAAATATTGATCATTAGAAATCTGAATTCTTCATAAGTTTAGGTTTGACATTAAATGGTTTACTTAGGGTCCATTAAGAACCACAATGAGAAGGCTATGTGTGTATTGCTAGGATTATGCTGTAAATATGTTATTAAGTGAAAAAGACAAGTACAGTAGAATAGGGTTTTTTTTATGTTGCTGATTATGACAAACACAGCTGTAGAGCACATATTTTAATTTCCTTAAAAGTATAAAATAGCTTTGATAGTTTAAGAAAAGTCTAATTTCAACAGTAGGCAGTAGAAATTAGGTGAACGGTATTTAAGAAAATTTTTTCTTAATACATCTTTGTGTCTTTTAAGGTTCTATCAGAAAAGAAAATTCAATAGATGGTACAGTTTAGAGACTTTTAACTTGGCATTAGGCGAGGTTGGAGAAATAAATAAGGAAGGCGAGGTATCAGTTAGTAACACTGGGAAGTATCACCACCCTTGCCAAACATGAAACAGGGAAGAATGAAATTTCCTGGGTGCTGAATGAGAGATGGTGGTAGGAGGGCCAACCAGAGGAGGTCGTCCAGAGCAGGTTGTCCAGAGCTGGCCGTGCATCACAGCCTCCGCAGGCAAACAGCAACTGGCAGAGTCCCGACGCAAAGCAGAGTGGGATGGCGGAGGGATGTGCCTGTCTCCCTGCTCCTTATTCTCTAATTGTACCATGTGTGTCAGTGATGAACTCAATCAGAAAGCAGACAATACATGTTCCAGGTAAGGTCATCAAAGGAAAAGATCCATTGTATACTGTGTGACAGAGAATAAGAATAGAGAGATGGACGCCAGATGGGAATACCAAGTAAACACTGTATGAAGATTTTTGAGTGTTCAATTAGGGTGAATTTAATTATTAAGGAAAATATATTTTATGAAAAATACATATATAATAAATAATTTATGGTTGGTTCTATATTTTTAAAGATAATAAATGCAGTGTTATCAGGTTCTATATTTTTAAAGATAATAAATGCAGTGTTATCAAAATGTAAAACTTTTATGACCCCACAAAACAACTTACAAGTAAAATCTTCAGATTGAGAAAAGAGACTTACATTGTCCATACATGCTTAATAGTTTAGAAATAAGAATATGGAATAGTCTCCTAAAAATTGACTGAAAATATACACAACTCCCACAGAAGTGGGCAAAGATTTTGAAGAAAAATTAAATAAAAGTGACCAATAAGCAGAGAAATCAATTCATTTTTAGTCAAATATAAATGAATATCAGCATTAGATACCATGCTGTATGCAAATATAAATATAGAAATGATAATTTTATCTTGGCAAGACTTTGACACAAAAGTAATTCTTAGATACAGCCCGTGGATTTATAAAATAATAGAACTCATGGAAAAAAATTACTAATATTTAAATTTGAGTATGCATGTTTTCTGTAAACCAGTAATTTCTAAACATATATTTTAGTTTTCTAGAGAAACGCCCATTTATTTTCACCTGACAATATGCACAGAAATGTTCATGGTAACTTTGTGATGCCATAAATAATGTCAGTTGAATATATAATAACAGGATAGAGGAAATTGATGATGTATTCATACAACAGAAGAGTAGACAACAGGAATATATTAGCTTTACAATGATCAAACACAAATGTCACACAGAAAGAGCCCATGGCAGATAATAGTTATACAAATTGGACAATATGCATAATAAGATTACATGTGTTTAGGTACTATAAGTAGGGTAAAAATACTTTCACGACAGAGGTTTACCCTGAAGCATGAAAAGCGTGACTACGAAAATGTCTCCCTTAAAATATGAAATATGTACAGTAGTGTTCCCTGTATTATTATAAGTAGTCAGTTATATCTGAAATATAACTTCCAGTAAGAAATTTATTATGCACTGACATACATTATCATTTAGTATCTGTCACTGCTCTCTGGAGGTGATATCAGTCACCGCCATTACAGTAGCAAGGACAGATGCAACATCAAGAATAATGCCCCTTAACAAAAAGGGAAGAAAATGACCTCAACTCACGGATGAGAAGAGTAAGATACAGACGGTGCCTTAGAGTCAGCCCCACTTTAGCAAATGTTAAACAGCAAATCTTTCGGAATGTAGACTTTAGTGTTGATTCTTACATCTAGCTTACAATTTCCAACTCCCTCTTGTTGCACTATTTTTTCTTCTTCTTATATTTCCTTTGCCAAATTCTGAGTAATTCAAGTACAGAAATTTCATGTCTTTTGTAATTCCCCTGTTGTTCTCTAAGAGCAGTAAGAAACTTGCAGAAATTCCTTGGATTTATTGCCCTCTTTCTGTTGCTGTCTTCCTCCTCTTAGCACACTGTGGATGCCATACTTTAAATGCACCTTTTCCTTCCTAAGCCCCCCCCCAGTAGTTTACTAACAAAAAGAACTCTCCTAGAGCCTTGAATATCTTACCAAAGTCTTGATCTACAATTTCTACCTCAGGTTCTGTATGTAACCAGAGGCCCAAAGGAAAATTAATTTGAAAGCTCTGCCCCTTGGATCCACTCTGATCTTGCCCATTCACTTTATTTTTAAAAATTTTCTTAGTACATATCAGAAGTACATAATAATTACATTTATCATGAGGAGTTGGTGAATGTACATATCTTTTATCTTTAAAATTAATTTTATTGGTATACTTTTGATAAACATAGTGATTTCATTCATCATACATAATTTGAACCTGATTTTTATTTTTCCTTATTCTTCTTCCCTTCCTTCAACCTTTCTTCTCCTCCTTACTTAGAAAATCTTTGTTTCCATTTTTTCTTCTATGCTTTTTTCTTTTTATCTTCCTTCCTTTCCCCTATCCTCCTTCTCCTCCCCTTCCTACTTGAACACTTTCTTTCTTCCCAATATCTGTCATAATGCATCTTAATTGTTTATTTTTAATTCCTTCCCCTTCTCTTCAACCTCCTTTTCATTTATTTATCACCTTTCAATTTGCAAAAGATAAATTTCATGTTAAATACCGTTTAGTTTACTCTTTATATTTTGGGTTTCTCATATAAGAAGAGAAATGATGGAATATTTAAGCTTGTGTGTCTCATTTCTTTCACTTAATATTATGGTCTCAAAATGCATCCATTGTCCTACAAAATGCTCATATTTATCCTTTTTACCAGAATAGTACTCTATTCTGTATAAATTGCACAATTTTTTACTTATTCCTCTGTTGATGGACTGATAGTCTGCCTCCTCCAAGATTTAGCTATTGTGAATTGTGCTGCTATGAACATAGGTCTTTATGCATCTCTCTAGCATGACGTCTTTAACTCTTTCAGAAAGATATCCACATGGGAAATAGCTGAGCCAAATGAAACTTCTAGTTTCAGTTTTTCAGACTAGCTCCTGTTTTACTTTGTGATGACCTTTCATTCCATCTGTATCATTTTTATCCTCGTTAAAGGATGTCATCGATTTGTGGTGCCTTTTGTAGCACAGCATAATTTCAACCTTTATTTGTGAATTAAAATATTTTTGATTTGCTGTTACACATTTTTGGCATTCTTTATTTTCTGTTTAACCATCTGATTGTTTGAAGGAGAGTCAATCGTGGTTATTGGATTTCATTGCACACAGTCAGCAATACTAGCTGTTTCATTAAAGGTATAATTAATTTAATATTTTTTATATTTCTGTTATGGTTTGTATCTGGATGTCCCCCAAAGCCTCATGCCATCACAGTGAGTTGGGCCTTTCCAAGGCAGATTTATCTAGTGTTTGTGATTGGTTCACTGTTTGGCACTGCGATTGGCTCTGTGAGTGCGGTACCTGCCCAGGGGCAGGTGGCTGGCATGCAGTATAAGGGAAGGAAAGAGGCTTTCTTTTTCCCTTTTGCCCTTTTGCCTTTGTTGCTTGTGGCTACCATGAATAGTTGCCCCTTATCTAGAGCACTCTACTTTGGAGTTAGCTAAGTATGAACTGAAACCTCTACAAACTGTAAGATAAACAGCATTTTTTTTCCTTCATTTTGAACATCAAGTGTTTGTCTCAGCAAGGAGAGAAAAGTAACCAACACACTTTCCTAACTTCTATTTATAATTCACTACTTTTTGTATCTCACCATATGTAGAATACAGTATTTGCATTTATTTAAACTAATATGAATAAAGAAGAAAGCTCTGATATTGATCAAGCTGAAGGTTTCTGAATTACCTGTGTATCACAATGTTAGATGCACATTTTGGTACACAGCTAATTCATTCAAAACAGGCATATGGGCAGGTAAAATTTACCAGTTTGGAAGATTTTCCCTATATATTAAATTTAGTTATCAAGTATTATAGATAGTAGTTCAATAGAAAAATGTATGAAAAAAGTCACAAGAAAATATTTTAATATTTTTGTCATTTGTGGCAACTTATCAACATTCACAAACATTAATATTTTAAAGTTGTGAGTCCATCATTCAACAATTCATGGTCAAATCAATTATTACTGTATTCTATTTTTCCTTTTCTCTAATATGTCAGTGACTGCAAGAATTCCATCTCTGTAATGATAGCACATTGGCAAAACTTATAAATATTATTTGCATGGTTTTTCTCAATTTCAGAAATTTTAAATAAAAAAAACTATGTCTTATTTTTTAATCAGGAAAATATATTTAACTTTTAAGAATTACTATTTATGTAAGAGTAAATGTATCTTTCACTTTGTTTCCATGCAATATTTTCTGGAGAGAAGAAGCTTTTTATTGGCTTCCACCTAAATAAATACTCTGTGAAAGCTTGTAACCAAAAAACTGAAGAAGGTCTGCAGGTGGCTATAAAAAGCCAGGTAGGAGATATCCAATGAGAAACGACAGGGTCAGATTCCTTTGCAATAAAATTGTCTCTTCTATGCCTTTGTGGAAGTGGAGATACGTGTGATTTCTACTAGGAAGCAAAGTAGACACATGGTGTAGAGATAGACTGTGCTCCTAGCATAAAGGACAGATTCATTGTACTGTGTAGATAATTTTCAGAATCAACATTCTAAATACACTTTCCTGCCACACATTGATTTCTTTGCTTTCTCCTGTAAAGTCTTGCTAATTTTACATCACCGAAAATTCCAGATGGAGAAGAACTGCTTTCTGGCTCTTGAATGGAATCCCGCCAGAGTTTAGACTAATCTTCAAGGAAGGGTGAGGAGGACTTTGGCAGTCCCCTGAAGGGTTTGTAAAACATATTTACACCTCCTACTTTGCCAACATTGACAGCAAAACAAGTTATTACTCTGTTTGTAGGGCCTGATGAAAACATATTTAGCCGAGGGAGCAAAACAATTGCTCAGATTACCTCAGAATAAAGCATTGCTGGAAGCTTTCCATTTTTCTCTGCCCCTTAATTTTTCATATTTAATGGTATTCTCACCTCATTTTGCAACTCTTCCTCATTCCGACCTAAACAACACACCAAATTCAGAAACAAGCTTGTCCTAATACTTTTTCTCTAGTCTTTCCAAACAAATGAATACCTTGAGTGTGTAATTCCATAGCAAATATATCATTAGCATATTAGAATTATCAAAGGAGTGAACGCATCAAACTGGCTTCAGTATTGCATTTGGCCCTTTTTCCAAGGTTACCAGAGGCAATATTGAGTTCACAGAAATGTTATTGGAAAGAGTCAAAATGACCTATCGCTCTTTCTTGTCTTTCTCTTGCTCATTCTTTTCCTTAGTGTGGGAGGATAGGGTGATATGTTGAGATTTTAGCAAAACATTTCATGTATTTTAGGTCATATTTTGCCTCTTTCTACTCATCTAGGTTTATATTCATCTTCCTTATAACAGTTAATATTGCAAATTTGCCAAATGGACTATGAATTCTTCAGAAAGCCACTACACAGAATAGGTTTTTGAATTTCAACAAACATAATATCCAAGTCCATGAAAATGAAAACCTATACTCCTAAACATAAAGTCTTCTTTGAATAAAGCCCATAATAGTATGTAAATATATACCTCTAGTAAAATCATTTTGTCTTCAAAGTAGAAGAGTCCTTGGTGACCTCAGATGTTATAAAAATAAGATGTTTATGTCTCTTAAATTTTCCAAGTTTACTTAGTTAGGTTAATGAGTGTACTTGATGTTTCCCGACGTCTAGTAAGTGTTATTCCTACCACAACCTTGATATGAATATGTTTATTTCTCAGTTGTTCTACTTGTGATTCATCAGCATCAAGTCCTCTCAGTTTTGAAGTATACTACCCTTAAGGAAAACAGTAAAAGTTCTCAAAACATGTCAGATAACAGGATAAGCCCATGACAATGGCATATTAAAAAGCACTTCAAAACTAGACTAGTCATTTCCTCCCATCATGTCTATATAAGCTGCATCATCTCTGAGTACCAGCACCTCTGTGATCACCCAGATCAGATGACATTCCCTTCCACTAACTGGGTACCCTCAGGCCCCACGGTGACAGGTTGTAGTTTATTTTCTCATTAAATAGCATTCTTGATCTTCATTTCATCTTTAGGCTAATAAAATTATTATAGCTCCCCAAAAGTAATTAATTAGAGGAAATGTTCAGAGTTTAACTGAATAATCATGCATTTACACGTGTTAATTTTTATTCATAAATAAAAGAAATGCTGAGTAGTAATAGGTATAGCTGTATTCTAATAAATGTAGTTCTACAAAATAGTCAGCCAGTAGAATTGGCCTGCTTGGCAAAGATCTTCATTACCCACGGCTGTGATGGTACAGTTAAGGAATCAGTCATAACAAGATATTGCCATAAATAACATATCCATTACATGCCAAGAAGTTTCCCATTAATAAAACACATGGAAGTAGGGGTCACATGAAAAACTGAATCCCAATTTAGGATACTGACAGATGGACAACTTTCAGCAGACCTATGCATCTATCTGGCCGAATTACATGGGGAGCATATAGGCTAGGATGAGTGTCTGTTTTCTATCTATGATGAAACGGAATCTGATTCTTTGGATATTTTTCTTTGCCACATTTGATCACATGCCACAAGAAATTGGAACAATTTCAATCACAAAGACAGACAGAACATTTGTTAAAGAAGAGTGGGTACTCATTAAGTCACCATGCAGAATGGAAAAAGGAAAGATGGAATGAAGGAGCTCTGTCTGCTGAACCTACCACTTGTTAATTAACTCAGCTTGATGCCTAGAGAAGAAAGTCTTAAAGAAATCATACAGGAATTAAAATGAATCCCTGTTGTTGGTTTTAAAACATCATGATCATCATTAATAACAAATGAAGTATAAGAGATCACTTGTTGCTGAACATTCAGATAATTAGTTTTCCTTCTTGGTCAAGGAAGCCAACAAGAAAAAGTAAGAGAGAGAGAGAGAGAGAGAGAGAGAGAGAGAGAGAGAGAGAGAGAGAGAGATAAAAACTGAGCAACAGAAATATTAAATGTGATAAAATCAGAGAATCTCTCAAAGCACTGTTCAGCTCCGGGTAATGACTCATTAATGTTATTTGTGTTTCCTCTCAGAGACCAGAACTTGCTTTTCAATATTTTCCTGCATTTCAGGATGCAGATCTAGGCTCTAGATTTCTAATCAGAATGATGTGGTGCTTTTAAATCAAACTTGCTAAAAGCCTGACCTTTTCTGTGTTAGTTAGAGGATTTAATAATTAAAACCAAACAGCAAACAGTACACAAAAATGTGTACTTCACCAAATAAATTTGCAAACTATTCATTATCCCTTACTTGAAACAATACTATAACCTCTTTGCTTGTCTGAGTTACAACTCTACTTGCCTGCCTTCCTTAACCTTCATCCAAAGGAATCATTTTTTTCCAAAAAAAGGATAATGTTGGTTATCCATGAATTCACACAGATCCATGGCTTTCCTTTGTGTTATGCTCAATACCTAGTGCCCAACTGTGGTGCCATTATCCGTTCTCCAGATTCCACCTTTGCTCATCCATGTGCTCACACTGGCATCTGGACGCTGTTACTGGTTAATACTGCATCTTCATAACCACTTTTCCTTTTTGGTGAACAAAATTATCTCCATCCAAAGTGCATTTCCCTCTTAGCAATTTAAGTCATGTTCTTTCTTCATCTCAGCCCTACTTTAAATTCCTCTGGAAAAAGCAGGGTGAATCACCTCCTGATTTAAGAAATAAATCTATTATCTCTTTTCATAGCACTATCTATTGTAGTATCATGTCTCCTTTATTATCACAGTTTTATCACAGTTTTTGCTTTATATCCATTTTGCAATTATTTGATTAACATTTATTTTCCCACTGAATCATCAGTACTATTAGAAGAGATGCCTTCTTTAGGTTTGGTGAGCATATTGTCACTCCTTAGCATGATTTTTAGATGCTTCTTTAGGACTAATTCTAAGAAATACTCACCCAGATAGAGAATTATAGTACTGTGATGCCCAAGGGTTTTACACTAATATTCAGCCACCATTCATTCATCTTTGTATTCATTTGTAAGGGAATCATCTCCCTTTTTATTCCCAGTGTTCTGGGCCCTGCTGGTGTACGTGTGGATAAGCAGAAAGGTTTGCCTCTTTGCAGATTACATAGTGAAAAGCAGGACACAGCGTGCACCAATATGGAAATACTTACCCAAATACAATTTTATGGAGACCTTTAAACAGTGAGTATAGAGCACTGTCAGCGTTCAGGTGTAACACACTTGACCCAGCTTTGGAGTAGCATAAGAAGACTGAAGAGAAAGTGACACGGAAGCTGATACTTGGTAGACGGATGCATGAGATGCTAGACAAATCTCTCCCACATGACAAGGTGTGACAAATGCACATTCATGAGTACAAAAACTACACTTTAGAAAAGAAAAAAGGATCAGAATGTCAGAAAGTGTCTAGGCTTAGATTTGAGCCATGCCTTTGTTCAGGTCAATATAGGGTTTGTTTGTGGTTTACTAATGAATTTAAATGCAACCAGGGACACGTTCATTCTCTCTCTCTCTCTCTCTCTCTCTCTCTCTCTCTCTCTCTCTCTCTCTCTCTCCCCCCTCCCTCTTCTTTCTCTGTTCCTCTGTCTTTTTCCTCCCCCCATACAAACCCACATGCACATATTGATCATAATGCTGCACAGAATGTCTAATGTAGCATAGCTAACAAAAATAAAGGTCTCTGGTTATTTAAATTTTTCTGATGTAAAACAATTTATTCATATTCAGATGATTACATTTTTCAATACCCTATTTTGTAATACTTTTCTGTGAGAACTGATCATTCACATTTCTTTTTTCTGAATTTCAATAAGGTATAATTTAAGACACAAGTATGCTTCTTGGGCATACTAGAGAAAGAATATTAGCTTTTCACCAAGTTTCTAAAATGAAAAAAATACAAGTTCTTTAGACTAATAATAGTCCAGTTTAAATTATAAACACCTTTCTAAAGTTATGTTCAGAGCTAAAACTAGATTTCAGGATCATGTATGAGACATTGTTTAATAAAAGGATAAAATGAATTATAAGTACACATTTGATAAAATAAAAATATTTATAAATACTGGAGAATATTTAAAAATGATTTATTTATAATAAGATTTAAATTGTCTACAATTTCTTTTCACTTGCAATTACAATAAAATATTTTAATTAATAAAAATCCACATTAAACTCAAACCCTTACAGAATAACTTGAAATTACTATGAAATAATGAGGTTTTTCTCCTATTTCTATTATTTCTATTTCTATTACCTTGATATTATAAACTGTTGGTATTGCCTAATGAGTATTATCAAATTAACATTTTCAAAAATGTAAAAAATAAGCAATTTTAAAATAGGCACAACTGTCACCAAATCTAATAAATAATACTCAACAATGTTTAGCAGATCTCTTATTTTTAAATATTTTTCAAACAGAGAAAATATATGATTGCAAAATAGAGAATTTTTTTCCACTTCAAAACAAGTGGGTGTGTCGGTGAAGAAAAATAAAATTTTACAATTATTTTAAGGAGACTTTTTTGAGTTTTCAAAAACATGCTGGGGAGAGGAAGTGGCCCTTGGGTGCTGAGCTGTCAGTGCAGAGATATTAACACATGTTTTCAGAAGACTGCTGGCTCAGAAATGTTATGTGGCAAAAGTAAACAGCCACAGTCATTCTGGTAGTTTTATTGCTTCTGGCTCTTATGATTAGAGATGCGTGTGACTTTAAAACCAAAAGAGATTGAATTGCTTAGCACACTATGAACTGGAAGGCCTGGGCCAAATGGAAGCTTAATCAGCATTTTTCTTCCTTCTAAATGGAAGTGGTGTGATGCAGGGTCCTGTAAATGATCCTGTTTATCATATATTGTCAGAAGATGCTGCTGAAAGATGTGTTTCCATTTGTTTCCTTATTCTCGTTTGATTTGTAAAGTCAGATTTAAATAATGCATGCAATTGAATCTAAATTTCAAGGACAGACAATCTAATGATATTTATGATAACTGAGAGAAAGTCTAGAAAGAGTTATTTTAAATGAAGCTTTCAGGATTTGAAAGAAAAACATGTTTTTATTTTTACATTTAAAATAATTGATCTAAATGTAAAATTTTTTTAGTAATTACAGACATTAACACTAATCACAGCTAAAATGTTCATATGAGCACTGAGATTTGCAAATTGATGACTAAAGCCATCTTTTCTCTCACACTTTTATAACATTACCAATAATTTTAATAGTGACCTTATGTGATACAGCTATGTCTTTGATTTATAAATGTTTTATAATTATTCTGTTTTTCCTTGAATCCTTTTCTAGCTGGGAAACAGCATAACAATGTAAGACTATAAACCTTTTTGACAAATTATCATGTGCTCAAAAAGATTAAAAATGTTTAACCTCATCCATGTTCTCAACTGAGTGTATACAATGTAAAATCCACACATGCATAACAAAATCTGGCATCTTAGCACTTCACTATAACTATCACCATAATAAAAAATATATGTCAAGGTAGCCAGTTATAGAAATTAGGATAATAATAGTCACATACATGGGATTAAGAGTAATACAATTTAGAGATTCTCTACAAATCATAACTGTAATGCAATATCCTCTATGATCATTTAAAAGTACTTGATTCGGCATTTCAGTTGTACTAGATTCATTTAAAGCACAGTGGCAGCCCTATGCCAGAAGATGGAAGACGGAGCTATGAAGTCATCTCGAAGTCCTGTGTGAGACATTGGTGAAAGGCATTCAACACAATCAAGTTCACTGTGCAGCTTGCAGTGGGGCTGGGGCCAGCATTACTCTGCACTAAGATCTTTTGCCCAGTCGTTGTGTGTGAAATACGTAGCACTGCAGCAGATCAGAACACTTAGCCTCCAGATGTAAAGAGGAATCTATTTTGAATGGGCTGGTCTTCATCGCAGGAAGGTTGGCCTGGCCGTTGATATATGTAGATTAATGTATTAAATACTTGAAATGTGCATCTTGATTAATGCATTGGCTACTGACCTCAGGATTATTAGGGAAAGCCTGAAATAGAGAATTTTGCTGAGCTGGAGTAACAGGATTATAAGTTTGAGCCCAGCCTAGGCAATTTAGCAAAGTAGGTAAGACTCTGTCTCAGAAAAACAAAAACAAACCATAAAACTAAAATCTCAGAATAGATTCTCTGGCTTCAATACTCAATACCATTGGGGAAAAAAAAACCACCATACCCAGAATTTGATGATATTTACTTATTTATTTATTTATTTATTTTTACTAGCATGTTTGTAGGATATAATGGTTAGTTTTGTTGTGAGGAGAAGGTTTATAGAAATAACACATGTTAATTTTTTTATTCCCCTTTTCTCTTCTTCCATCTCTAGATGCTCTTCCTGTTTATAAAAGCCCTCTCTCCCAGTTTCTTATGTTTTCTCCACATGTTGGTTTTCCTTAGAGAAATGTCTTTGACTTGGTTTCTTTATGTTTGCAATAAAATAATGAAATGTTTTATCCTCTCAAGCTCTAATATAGTACGATCCATTTTCCTTTATTTAAATATTAATTCATGAAGTGCTGATACTATGCATTTCTCTTACACAATTTTATATGATGAGCTCTACATTTTAGACACTTGTAGTGTTTGAGGTAACAGTGATGCTTTATGATTCAGGGTTTCAATGTAAAATAGCAGTGCAATCAATGATTTACAGTATATTGTTTATAAATAAACAGTATATTGTTTATAAATAAACAATATAACAGTATATTGTTTATAAATAAACAATATAACATATGAAACAGTATATTGTTTATAAATAAACAATATAACATATGAAACTTAAAACTGGAGAAATATAAATTGTTAGTTTTTTGTATGCTTTTGTTTGTGAAATATGCTTTTCTTATATTTTATATTTCCTTTAAATTTAAGAATCAAAATTATTGGTAACATATATGTCTGCCTTTAAAAAAAATAATTCTGCACATGGTTCAAATGCATGTTAAAATAGGATATAATAATTTAGTAATGGAATAAAAATTGTGAAGAAATCTTTAAAGTATAATTATTCCATAAACATGTATTATATGTCTACAGTACTGTCAAACAGTATAACCACATCTAAAAAATAATGCAAGAAAAAAATTTAGAGGTAATATTTTTATTCAACCATTAGAAAATTAGGTAATTCTTTCACAAAGTGATAAATGGTATGATGTTGAAGTACAAAAATAAAGTTTGGATTTTAGGATGGGAATGACAAACTCTGCTTCAGAAACTCCAGAAAGACAATTTTATTTGTTGCAAGTGGAGCTGGGTACCAGAGATAGAGTGGTATACCAGGGTAGGAAAAATACTTTGAAAGAGTAAAGAATTGTAGCTTCAAAATCAGGTTGTAAGAGAAAATGAAAAATTTCATTTTTCTAAACAAAAAGCTGCAGAAATGTGGAAAGATTATGAAAAACTGTTTAAGAAATGGAAATACATATAGGAGATGAAAATGGTATTAAATTACAATAAATTGGGCTGGAGATTTCCTCCATACTTTGAATTCCCACATAGTGAATGGCAAACTTATTAATAAATAGGCTAAGTGTATTTTTTGTTTTTAGCTAGCAAAATTTTCAGCTAATCACAATAGAAATTCAGCCAATCACAGGCTATCACTTGAGCAGATCATATCTATAGAACCCAAGTGCCTCATCACCTCAGGCTCAAATAAAGCAAAAGGAGAGTTGGCACTAGCAAGGCCATAAATGCTACTTGCCCACAAGTGAATGGAACCCATAGAACCTCTTCTTGCTTGTCAACTTGTTCCTGGCTTGGGCACAATAGCCAACAACAACAGCTAAGGAAGAAAGGATTGTTTTGCTCACATTTTGAAGAAGTTTCAGTCAAGAGGGGGCTGATGGGAAGGCAGAAAGATTTTTGCAGTGGCAATGAGTTTACAAATGACTACGATATAAAATTCTGTCAAGCAAATTCATTTATTGAAAGTGAGTTTAGTGTTCCATTCACTGTACTGGACAATAATAGAATTTTGAATATAATGTGCAAATTATCTACCCAGAGATATTTTAGAACTAACAATTTCAGTCCTAATAATGGAATGTAAGGGTGGCTAAAAAGAAAAAGACACATTAATTCATGAAAAAAAATTCAGAATGTTTTTGGAACATAACATTTTTGGCAGTGCACACAAGGATAAAAAATGGATTTGTAAAAGATGAGAGTTGATGCAGGTGTGTGTTAATGTATATGCCTGCGAAATGGGGAGGTAATGTTTAATGTCAGACTTGAAGCCATAAAATTGAATGGAGATAATTTACATGTGATAGTTAGTAGTTTAGAGGTTATTACTGAATTAGAAGAATGAAAATTGATCATTTTGGAATGAGAAGACAGGTGGGAAGGAGAAGCCCAGAAGGTCATAATCAGACCAGCATTAAGAGGGGTTGTATCACGAAGAGTGGTGGATAGCAAGATAGTCAAAATGACAAGAAATAACCAAGAAAGTGTCAACGCAGAAAACAATTTGGGAAATAGTAACAAGGTGCTATTTTTTTGCATGAAGCTTATCATAATAAAATATGTGATCATTTGTCTAAGCAATCAAAAAACTCTTGGTTACATTAACAAGCACTGATTTGGAAGGAAGTTAAGAACAGGGAAACTGAGAATTTAATATCTCAGTAAGTCAGTGAACATTTAGGCAAATGGAAGAGAAAGAATAAAGAAACAAGGGAGCAGATTAATGAGAAGATGGGTGAATTCATCAGTGGGGTTTTTGTTTTCCTTTTCAATAAATTAGTCTTGTTTTTAAGGAGAGAAACTAGAGGAGCTTACACATTTTAAAACTTATAGTTAATTAACTGCGAAACAACTCAGAGGGGAGACTGGGAAGAGTAAATGCCAATGAGAATGTTATTAGGTGAAGAAATTAAATCACTTTCTTTGACAGAATAGAGTATCAGACAAAAAGAAGCATCTAAGTGAAATGCAAAGAAATATTGCAAGGTGAAAACAACCTTTCTTCTTAGAAATTTTCATAGGCTGATGACATCTGATTTTAGCTACAATATTCTAACACGTTTATAACAATAGGCATAAGCTAGGGTGTGCTGAGAAGTTGTACACGCTCTTCCAAATCCTAGGATACTTTCCTGTGTGTATGTGTATAGAGTAGAGCACCATATAAGCAATGATTTTATTAACCAATTTATGTGCATTTCTCCCATGTACTACTTGAGTGTAAGTAAAAATGTCACCAATGATGGGGCTGTCAGAGAAATACAATGTGTTGAAGCCATCAGGTATTATTCATTGTATTAGTAACTGATCTAAGAATTGTAATGTGTCGCTCAGTTCTTTAAGAAATTCTCTTGGTTTTGAGAAAATTCTGGGAAACGTTTCTGGAGTGCATGCTTTCAAGTGATTACACTGAAAAGTGGTTAGGTATAGTGAACAGGACATGTCTTATAAAGTTATTAAGAAAAACCCAAACTTCTGCAAATTTTGAAAGTGCTTTTTTATATTATGCATCGATAGTATTAGGCAATTGGCTTTGTGTAGACTTACTATACCTTGTTTCCTTTATTTTTATTTTTTAATCCTTTTTTTATATGGCTTTTTTCATTTTATTGCCAATGGTGATTTTTTGAATCAGTCAAATACATAAATAATTACAGTAGCTTGCCAATATCAAAATTATTTCATTCAATTTATGAATCTGAAAAGATTCTCTTATGCATTCTAATAAAAATAGACATCTGAGTAACTTCCAACATCATAAGTAATGCTATTGAGAATATTTGATGCATAGATGATGTGTGCACATCTTTTGGTGTATAGCATTTCAATGTCACTAGAAATCACCGTACTACTTTCACATATAATTTTACCACTTTGAAGGTAGAGTATGTCCCTAATATTCTACCTGCTTACAAACACTAAATAGTGCATTGTTTTAAATTTGTGCCAAGTTGGTTACGTAGTAGTATCGCACTAGAGTTTTAGTTTCCATACTAGCAATAAAAAAGTTATCCTAATGTGGATTGTTCTGTCATGCTGACTAAGAAAGACAAAGCACAAAATAATAATTGTAACATGATTTCATGCACATGGAATTCCAAATCTGGTCAGCACTAAAATAAGTCATTTAGGATACAAACAAAACAGGCAAAAGCATTAAAAAATGACATTATCAAGACAGTCATTACCTTATGCGATAGATCCATAACTGGTGGTCAACTTTCAATAACAGCTGAGCTGAATTAGCATGGTGCTGGCTGTGAATGGCCCAGCTGAGGATTGTTGCCAACACGAAAAGGGAAAACTAGGGAGGAAGAGCAGAAGCTTTTTGTTCTTTGGGGGCTGTTGGTTCTCCTGGAGGAGCTTGTGGTGTAAGCTCCCCTGATACGGACTCTGCTGTTATCACTGGAGAAGCTCAGGACCTTGTCACTGAGAATGGCTGTGGTTCGCTTTCGGGGAGCTCTGGTCCTTACTTTGAACATTTCTTCCTGTCTCTGGAGGTGAAGACAGTGTGCTGTTCAGTCTCCAGGAGAAGCTTGTCACGCTGGCTTCCTGCTACGAATTAAGCTATTCCCATTGGTGGAGGAGCTTGGGATCTCTTTGTCACTGAGGATGGCTGTGATACTTTTTGGGAGAGCCCTAGTCCTTATTTTGAGCCTCACTTCTTGGCTATGGTAGAGATCCCTCAGTCTGCTGCTGGCATAGATACTTCATCCCACTGGCACAGACTGTGTAGCTTCCACTGCTGACCTTTGGACCCTCCAGCACAGATTCAAGAAACAGACTTGCATGAGTCATTGTCATTAATACTTCCTAGTAGAAAATGGCTGCTCAGACACAGTGTATGGTGCAAGCTGGGTGATGAATAGGTCAGAGCATCTGTCTTCCTATCTGTATCAGAATACTTCTCCTTGGAACTCAGTTACTGGATGTGAAGATGTCTGAATTAGCCTGTGCAAAGAGTGCACACAGGCCCGAGTAGAGAGGAACTGAAGCAGCTTGTTCAGCATTTCAGGACTGAATGAGCTTTCCAGCTTCTACTAGAGGCTGCGGACACTGGAGCAGAGAGAAGCCCTATTGAGGCTTACAGATTTCCTATTAAAGTAAGTGAATATTTTAAAGTATTACGTTTTGGGATAATTTGTGTGTTCTCATAATAATTGTAATACATGTTTGTTTATATTGATTTATATACTTGAACTTTTACAATTTGGTTTTCAATCATGCGTCTCTATCTGAAATGATAATGACCTGAGTTTTCTTTGACTTTCTTGACTTACAGAAAGAAGACATGGCCTACAAGTATAGGAAAAAGAAAAAAATTTTTTTGAAATTGGGAATGTGGCAGAGATAGAGGGAGATGGGAGAAGGGAAATATACCAAGACGTAAGCAGTGTTAAGATGTGTTTTGAACATGTAGCAGCTCTCATGGGAAATGTAGTCATTGTGTACTGCAAACATTTATTAAGAAGAATAAAAAAGTATACCGCTTATATTCTCTATTTAAGAATACACTAAAATAAAATTATTATGTGAGATAACACATTTAATCAATATGTCAAGCATTTACGTATGATTTATTTAGTTGAAGTTTTAAATGTTTTAAAACACAGAGGTAGTAATGTAATAAAAAGGTATTCTTCAATCCATAAGTATATAAAAAAAGGATGAGTGAATAAATAATTCTAAAGTTCACTGGAAGTAGAGAAATGAAGATGAATAAACTGAAAAGAAAAACAGGAAGTTGAGAAATAGTTACCAGGGTAATGATGAGTGGACATGAAGAATATCTCTGTACTCTGAATTCTAGCATAGAAATGACCACACAGACAAATTTTTAAAGTAGATGAAAAATAAAAGTATTGGCTGGGGATTTAGATCAGTGGCTTAAGCACCTGCCTGGCAAGCGTGGGGTCGTGAGTTCAATCCTCGGTACCAAAAAAAAAAAAAAAAAGTATTTAGTATATATAGATGTAACAGTATATTCAATCCTTCCTTACTTCTAGTTGCCTGATTCCAGAACAAAAGGATTACAGATTTTTTTTCTTAAAGTCATTACACAAATAATTGGAGTCAAAAGTTTTGGAAAAATAACTTTATTAGGCAAAACCCAAAACATCCTCACAATTTTAATATTATGGTTTTGAAAACACCCTGCATAATAACTGAGATTCCGGCAGCTCACTCCTGGTAACGTATAAAGCCTAAAAGTCTCACTCACTATTAGAAATGGGTGAATAGTCCATGTCTTGCTTTCCCTGTTGCTGAGACAAAATACCTGACATCAAAGTTAAAGGAGTAATGGATTATTGTAGCTCACAGTTTGTAGAGTTTTCAATTCATAGGTGGCTGGCTCCAAGGCAGAGTGGCATGGCAGAGGGGCACTGCAGTGGACAAAACAGTTCAGACAGAAGACAGAAGGCAGCAAACTACAAGTGACGAGCAACAACCTACTTTCTCTCCCTTATATTTTTTCCAGGTTACCCAGGCAGGTGGACAGCACTCATGATCTTAATTCTAACATCATATCTTTGTTCATGGCATGACACATGCTAAATCCAGCAGCCACCAAAAAACCCCACCTACAACTGTATGGGATGCTGGAGGGATATCTAGTTCTAAGCCATAACAGGCCGGAACCACCATACCTGTGAAGAAATTTTACAGTACACACAAGAAACCTATTACCTAAACTTAGTTTGAAAGAATTTTTTTTTTTTTTTGGTACTGGGTATCGAACTCATGACCTTGTGCTTGCCAGGCAGGCGCTTAAGCCACTGAGCTAAATCCCCGGCCCTGAAAGAATATTTTCAAGATGAAGAGAAAAACTGTATCTATTGAGAATATCAAAGAAATTCCAGATTTTAAATTTATAGAAGGAAAGAATAACTTCATGACAAGTAGGATAAAATGACAGAGAAAGCAATAACTTGAAAATCAAGAATACTGAAAGTGTAATACGGAAATTGAGGAAAATTTCTAAAATCTAAAGCAAAACAATTTAGAAATTTAGAGACATAAAACTATTTTTTCATATAGTAAAACAGACAATAATAGGAATTCTTAAAACAGGAAAATAATTGCAAAAATTCATAGTAATAGAAAATGACAACAGTTTTAAATTCAAAAGATCCATTAAATGTAGGAAAAATGAGCTGTCCACACATAAACCATACATCCTCTTCAGCTGAACACCACAGTAGTTCTTTTTTTCCTCCATACCTTTGAGGAGGAAGTCATGGAATGTTTCTAGATTGGGAAGATAGTGTACTCACGGAGGAGCAAAGACAAGATGAGAGGGTTATGTGAGGTAGCGAAGGGTGGGAGCCATGTACCAACCTTTTGGAGCAATGAAACCAGCTGGAACCAAGACAAATAATTCCTGATATTCTGCAATAATCAGAAAAATGATTAAGTGAGGTTTTGGGAAATTTTTATGGTAACACAAAAGCTAGATTACATGTAAAATGATTAGAAACTATGAAAGAGCAGTTATGCAAAATAAACTCAAATAATTATAATTATTGAACATAATATTAATGTAAATTGTTTTGGGGTGATGCATATGTATATTGCCATAATACAGGAAAAGTAAACTCAAACCAAACATTTTTACTTCATGAAAAATATTTATAATGTCAGATTGAAGCTTTTATTATATCATCCTCAATTCAAATACTTGTATGATTTCCAATATTTACAATTTCAATAAAAAAATCCTTAGCATAACATTTAAGGCCTTTTGAAAAAAATCCCTTTGTTTAAATAATTATGTTATGTACATTTTCAATCAATAGCTACTAGCTAAAAGAATGATTTAATAATGCAGTGTTTTGGAATGGAAGACCTAAGCCTTATATTTTTTAGTTCAGACAGTCGTTGGTATGCTATATAGAAAGCACCTGGAAGTTAAAGTTCTTCTTTAAAGTTTTAAAAAAATCCATAAAAATGAAATAAAATCCTTGCCACATTCACTCAGTAGGATACCACAAAGATTAATGAGGTAATGAAATAGAAAGTGCTCTGAGCTATTCATATGAATGCTGCTTTACAGAGGTACTTTATTGTAATTATTCTCTGCATTTACCTTTAATGCTATATCTTAAGGATTTTAAACTAGAACAGTAAGTAACTTTCAGTATACAAAAGTTGTTTCAAAGTCATTTGTTCCAACCTGGACTGGTAGTTATATTTTTCTTCAGTTAATTAAAACTTTTACCTTACAATTGTGGATTAATGTAATAAATTAAGTGAGGTAATATATTTATTAAAGTGCCTGAATTTTAGTAAGATCCTATTAAATGATTGTTTTGACATTCTTATTTTTTGTGGTAGAAATAGGTATAAGAGAAATTATTTTAGAAGTTGGATTAATGCCTTTTGTAGGACTATGTGGACAAAGAGACAGTCCAGGCAAGCCAATTAAAGCTGAAAAGCTGGCATTTAATAGACTGCCCACAATAGTAAGGTTCACATTGCTGCATAACAATGGCTTGTTTATTTTTGAGTGACCTGTTCTAGAATCATATCACAGTTTAAATTTGATAAATCACTATGCTGTTGTTATTGACATAAAGATGATTCAGAAGCAACTTATCACTAAGGGAAAATCTTTTTTTTCTGTGTGTGTGGGGTGTACTGAGGTTTAAACTCAGGACATCCCACTTGTTAAGTAGGCGCTTATGCCACTGAGCTAAATTCCTGGCCTGGGAAAATAATTATTGAGGCATTTTCTTTTTTGGAATGCAGGCAGCATAACCCAAGGACAGACACTATTGGTAGAGTAATTGATTAACTCTGTTATAGCCAATGTCCTATAACATGTATTTAAAAAATACTTATTATGATAAACCTACATGAGCAAATCATAGATGCTTGTTATTCTGGATCCAGGTTAAGTAGAGATACATTTCTATATATAAGAGGACTGCCATGTTAGTTAGACTTCCAGAACCATCCCAAATAAAGCATTCCTCTCAGTGCTCATATCCTTGTCTAATCATCACACATGCTTTGGGTATTATGAGAAATGTGACATATTTTTCACTAACAAAATACATAACAAAGGAAAAGGATATTACTTCTATGCCTGGGTCACAAAAGCTTATGATTTTTCTGTTGGTACCAGACTTTCACTGTTTTGGCTTACATGATAAAACAAATTTTCACTTGGAAGAACCTCTCATGGAAAAGAATGAAAGATACCTTTGAATATGACCTACAGAAGAACTGAGATTTGAAATCTAACAACACAGGAAGTGAATGCAAAAAGCTGATAGATAAAGTTGGCATTAGATCTGTCTCTACACCATCAGATCATATCACAGACCTTATCTGCCATCTCGATTGCTGCCTTGTGAGAGACTCTGAAATACAAGACCCACATAATCCATGCCGAGATGCTCAACCTAGAGAAACCATGGGATAATTACTGATTTTAAACCATCATTTTTTTGTCTTTTTGTCACACTTAAAGCTCACTTTATATTAACACATTTGGTTTCTTTTTTGATGAGAGTATGACAAGAATTTTTATATAATTCAATGAAACTCAGCCAGTATCCATTCAGTTTTAATGGCATCACATTTTTGTCTTCTAAAGAAAAAACGATGTTCTGTAATTTGCAATGTTAAAAACTCAAAACCTGCCTAAACAGCAGTAGGTTTGGACAGGGCTTTCACAGTTCTCCAAGACATATACAACAGTATATGCTTAAGTTTTAAAAGGCTCTGGGAACTGAAATTCATTTTTTATGTAAAAGAAATTTAAAAGTTGCAAAACTATTAAGAAATGCACCAAAATTTGATTTCCTGAGTACATTTAATACTGCTATAATAACTTTATAGTAGAATCTCTACAAGGTGGATTTCCTCCTAGAAAGTACATCATTTAGTCATGTTCCATAGCAGTCATCTATGTCAGGGTCCTTTCTTTTAATATAATATGCATCCTACTTGAATCAGCATCTGCCTTTGCTCAGACACATTTTTACGATCCTTCCTTGCAGTGTGCTCATTCACATGTAGTTTACACCAAGCAAGGTAAGCAAAGGGGAGATGCATCCAATTGTGATCTAATTTTCATATATGCTGGATAATGGGATAACATAGACGTGTTTTCCTACTGCTTATTTTAATGTTTCAGAGATTTGTTCTCCACACACACACACACATATAGGAAATTCACTGATGTTTTTTCTCATTACCAAATTAGATGTTTTCAATGTTCATGGGGTGAAAGCTCTTAATTCTAGGTACATGTAAACTCTCCTTCCACACTTCTAATTAATTCTCCTCAGATTCATATTTCATTAACACTCTCTTATGGTCATTTTCTAGATCTTTCCATTGCTTCTAACTGGCCTAGCTTAAATACTTTAATATGCCATCATGCATTGTAATCCTCTGAAATGTCTCAGTCTTTCCTTTCTGCTCTGTGCAGTACTAGTATTATATCTTTAGTACATTTCCCAATTCATTTTATTTTAAATCTCATATGTTTTCTATTTAATATGATTCTTTTTTCTAATTATGCACTTTCATTCCTGAAACAGATATGTTGATAGATATAGATATAGATACAGATAGATATAGATTCACCCAAAGTTAAAAGAAAAATGTTTATTGTAGCTCACAATTTGTGGAGATTTCAGCTCATAGCTGACTGGCCTCAAGGCAGAATAACATAGCAGAGGGAAGTGATGTCCATGGCAAATGGAAATGGTCCATGGCAGGCAGGAGTCAGCAAAGCAGTGAAACAGTAAATGATCAGGAGCAGTCAAGGCAGAGGCTTCTCCCTTTTATCCCTTTCATGCTTCCCCTCTTATGAATGGCGTCACCCATACCCAGTGGTGGTTTTCTTATTAGAACTATGCTTAATCAATCACTGGACTAATTTAATAACCATGACTCCTTCATCTCAGCATCAAACACTGTGGGGCCAGCCAGCTCTGAAATGTTCCACCTATGGGTGCATGAAGCTTTGGGGAACATCTAGATATAAGCCATAACATTCCAAACCTGGCCCCCAAAATATCTACATGCATCTCTTTATGCAACAGGCAGTTAGTCCTCCTCTCAGAGTTGCCACAGTCTAAAGTCTTTTCTGAGATTTAAGACAAGCTATTAGGTGTGAGGCCCTGTACAGATGTCAGCAAATTTAAGCATTTCCATTATACAATGGCACAAGATAGACATTTCTATTTCAAAAGTTAAAAATAGGAGGCAAGAAAGGGATGGAAGTAAGCAAGACCAAAATGCAGCAGGAGGAACATTAAGTTTTGCATTTCTATGTAGAACATTTAGGGCAGTTTGCAGCAAGATGTGACCTCCCAAGGCCTGGAGTACCCATATGGTATTTCTGATGGTTTTAGCACCCATGGATTCTTTCTCAGGTCAGCATCACTCACATCCTACAACTTTTCTTAGATGATCCACATCCCTGGGTTTTCCAAACTCCTGGGTCTCCACTGCATCTTCAGCCTCACACTCTCAGGAGGACGCTGACTGGCCTTCTGAAATTTGGATGAAATCCCTCCTAATGACACAACTCCTATAGTCTACATGCAATTAAGATCAGCACCAAATGATGGCACCATCTGGTGTCTGTCACCAGTGAGAGAAGTAACCATGTTTGCTTCTTTTTTGGCTGTAGGAGTTGAGTACTTAGATCACTGAGCACTCCAGATTGCCTGGAATGCTGAGCGCTGAACCCAATTCCAAGAGAAAATTTTTCTAGGCCACTGCCATTCTGGAATATTGTACTCTGGTGCCCCTTTGTCAACACAAAGCCTTTCAGCTTTGAAATTATGAGACTGCAAAAGTTGGGCTCTAGTGGTTCCTGTGATGTCCTCAGGCCTCAGAACATTATCCTGTTCCTTCTCGGTAACCAGATTCTCATCTGCTCCATCTTGGGCATCTGAAACTTCACCAAAGCTTTCTTTCTGGTCAAACTAGAATCATTTTAGATAATTCTGCTGGGCTTTTTGTTCATAAATCCATCTAAAATCCTCCAACAGTAACTAGGCCCCCCTACAACATTAGATTTCCCTGTCATTTCTTTTGTAAGATTAATTAGTCCACCACCCTTAATCTCAGTCTCAGGCAAAGTCTCTGGACAAAAGAAAAATGCAGACAAACTTTCTGCCAAAGCACAGCTCACATGTCTGGAATATAACAACCAATCCAATGTTCCTTCCCAGCAGAAAACTCTTGAGCATGGTCTTTATGTATTTCATTCCTGCCATTATTCTGGTTTTCTGAGTTCTGAATAGAATGTCCCATCGAGCACAGCTTAAAGAATTATAGGGCTGTTTCTTCCAAACATTTTATGCAAGCCCATTCCAAAGTCTCCTGAACCAGGATGTCAGGTACAGAAATTACCCCTCTTCTCTGGGGCCAAAACCTGTCTTAGTTACTTTTCATTGCTGAGACAATATACCAGAGACTGAGTTAAAGGAAGAAATGTTTATTGTAGCTCATAATTTGTAGAGGCTTCAGTTCATAGTAGGCTGATTTCAGGGCTAGGTGGGATGGCAGAGGGGCATTGCAGAAGAGAAACAGGCCATAATGGGCAGAAGGTAGCAAAGCAGTGATGTAGTGAAGAAGTAGCAGCTAGCAGCCAGGCAGACACCTCTCCTTCTATCTCACACTACTGCCTTTTGGATGGTTCCGCATACACGCAGAGTGGGCCTTGCCATTATACACACCTAGAACTATGATTAACTGATCCATGGACTAATTTAGTAATCATGCACCATTAATTCAAGCATCATATACCCTAGAACCATCCACTTCTGAAGTGCTTCACCTATAAATGCAAGAATCTTTGGGGGACCTTCTAGATATAAGCCATAACGTACCTGTACAGGTAAGGCACATTGATCTATTTGTCATCACCTTACGCTTCCAACATCACAAAGAGACTGCTTTCAATTTTAGCTGTCCTAATAGACTTTGCTTCTCATTTTTTTCCTGAGAAAATGCCCTTTAACTTTCCTTGTTTTCTTTGTGTTGACAGCATTCATGATTTTTAAAAATATTCAATTAGCATTTCCTGGATTAACAATATTTAAATACATCTCATGGTTACTTGCAAAGTTTAGACAGAGTGCTTTTCTGAGGAGGCTTTGAAATTCATAAAACTTTTCATAAAGATGTATTTGATTAAGGGTGGGTGATTGTGCTTTAAATCACTAGAGAAACTTTCTCTAAAAGTGGCATTCCACTTGAAGGATAATAGAATTTAAGGGGCTACACAAAGCAAGTAGGGCATTGCATGAAGAGAAAAAAATGAATAAAAGTATATTGGGTAATCACGGACAGTTCAGTGTTTCAGGAGCACGTTGGAGACGGTGAGTAAATGAAGTGCTTCACTCCAGCATAAGAGGGCATCAGTCACAGCAGGTTTAACTGAAGAGCTCGCCGAGCAATGTTTACAGGGATGCTCTTCATAAACTGGACTGTATTGCAAGAAATTTTTACAGGTGTACTTTATGAATGGCTTTATTATTTAGAAGTGATCCTTATAGCTGAAGCATGAAGTATTGATTACAAATAAAGGAGGTTGATAGCAATGAGAATGTAGGCTGTTTGTTAGCTACATTGTATGAATATCTTTTAAGCAGAAAAAATAAGAAGGCAAAATTTATAAAATATCATATGACAGCATATATCATTTCTTTATTTGCAATGTATTACCAACTGAAGAAAATAATGTTGGCTTCAAGATCTATATGACTTGGGCATGATAAAATGCTAACAGAATGGAAAATTTCATAAATGTGCCTCATGATTTCATAATACATAAGATGTAGAGTCCATCTAACTGTCCCTGAATGAATGAATGGATTTCAAATTGTGATATGTACACACAATGAAATACTATTCAGCATTAAAAAGAAAAGATCTTCATCATTTTATTAACTTATGCAGGAACCAAGAGCATGTTACATTGAATGCAGTAAAACATGATCTCCCTCATATGTGAAATCTGAAAGGTTTATCTCATCAATGTAGAAAACAGAACAGTAGTTACCAGAAAGTAAGAGAGGAGTAGAAGTGGGAAGGGAAGATGCTGGTCATGGATGCAAAGTTCCAGCCAGGAACAACAGGTGTTTGGTACACAGCAGAGTGATGAGCGTTAATAACAATGTGTTATGTACTTTAAAATAGATAGCATGATTTAAATGTTCTTGCTAAAAATGATAAAAACGTTCACAGTGATACATATGGTATTTACCTTGATTAGATCATAGCACAATGTATAACTTTATCAAATTAGCACATCTTGCCACATAAGTATTATTATTATAAATAAAATTTTAAAACCATAATTTTCTTGGAAAATATTCAATATATTCTTTTTCTAAGTAAGACTAAAACTGCAACAAACATCATTTCTGTTTTCTGCATTGTATAATGCTGCCATTAGCTATATATTCTTTCTTCCTTATGCTAAATCCTACTGAGAATAAACAAAGTTCCCTTAGCTAAATTTTCCACAGAACATGTGCTTTTAGTAAAACATGCTTTGAAGCCTTTCAATGTTTTCATTCATCAGTTGGAATGGTTTTATTCTGTTTTATTTGACTTTATTGTGTGATGGTATGAAAAGCTGTTTTGAAGAAAACAAAACATTATGGCAGCCATTGCTGATTTTAATATCGTCTTCCTTATAAGTCCTACCATGCTTCTACTCTGCTGTTACCATCGGTTCTATCATGTTGTGTCTTATTGGGATTTTAATATATGTGATAATGTAAACAAATCTTTTTGTTGACAATGAGCTACTATAGTAGCCATTTATCATAGTTATTTGGTTCAGAATGTCATGTAATTCTTTCATTGTCTTAAATGATTTTATACTATTGTGTTATGTTTCATATTACTGTATTTGAAACTATGCTCAACTATAGCAGAGAAAGAGATATTTTGATAGCTACTGTTAATGTCCAGTTGTCTTATTGTAAATTGCTGTGTTGCTTATGTTGTTCTGTTCTGATCTGCTTTGCTCTGCCCTCTTTTGTTTTATTCTCTTTAAAATAAAATTTAAAAAATCATGAAACAACTGAAATAACTTACTTGTTCTCTTGGTTACTTTTTACTTTTCCTAGGACAAAATAGCTGACACCCAAACTGAGGGAAGGAAAGGTTTATTTCTTACAGTTCTCAGAGGTTTCGGTCCATACTCCTCAGTTGGCTCCAAGGCAGCGTGGCATGGCGGGGCAGCCATGTATGGCTGCTGCAGACAGCAAGGTGCAAATTGGCAAATGAGACACACACCTTCTTCCCGCCATTGCATCATATCCTGGTTCCACCCCTGGGTGGGTGCAGCATTCACAGCACCAATCCGAGCGCTAGACAATGAACCAATCACAAATGCTAGATTTGGTCAGTCCATAAACCTTGAGGCTTAGGGGCCACAGACATAAACCACGTCACTTGTAAATAATAATTTTTAGATCTTACAAGGCAATCCAAAGGAATTATCTCAAAAACTTAGCCTGTTGCCTGCCACATTCCTGACTTTAAAGGTCTACTTTAAATCACCCATTCCAAGATATAAAATCCTATGAATACATTGTCCTGGATTCCCTTTTTGGGACACTATTAAGTCTTTCAATATGATGCAGCAAACACAAACGTATTGTACCAACACTTTTGAGAGTTGGTATTTGAGCAGCTACTAATATATAGGAGCCGGTGGATACCTAACTTCTATTTGTACTAATTTATATTTAGTTGGTGCTAGGAGACATTCATAAGACACACTATTTCAACTTGAAGCCCACTAGCCTTGAAAACATACATTTTTAAGACATTAGGAAATAAATCACCGGAAATTAAGGTCTCCTTTTTTCTCAGGAAGGTCTGTGTCATTCATGTGCATTGCTGTAATCTCAGTGTCTCACACTTCGTGTGGATTATACTAAGAACTGAGTAAATTATAAAAATAATTAACTATCGAGGTTGTCATCATCCAAATGTGTGAATTATCAGAGATCTTATTGGTGGTATTATTGTACAGTTGATGACGGAAAATTGATTTTGAGGCAACAATATGTCATGGGATATTTATTTGGACAATAACCAGTACCCAATTGCTCACTCATCACTTCATTGTCATATTCTTGTGGAAGAAATTAACATTTTAGAAGTAGATTATCTTACAGTACCCAGAAGGATTGAAGTAGAAGGATCACAAGTTTGTGCCAAATTGGGGCAGTTCATAAAGTTAATGAGAAGTTGTATGAAAATAAAAAGGAGGGGGCTGGGAATTTAGCTCAGCGGCATAAGCTCCTGCCTTGCAAGTGAGCCGTCGTGAGTTTGATCCCGGTACTGATAAAAATAAAATATAAAATAAAATAAAATAAAATAAAATAAAATAAAATATGAAATGAAATGAAAGGAAAGGAAAGGAAATGTAAAATAGGACTGCAAGTATAACTTGGGATAAAAGCCCTTAGTTTGATTGCCATCACGGAAATGAAAAAAAAATAGATTACATGTAGTTGAGCATTTCCATCTATTTTTTTTAAAGGAGTGGTACTTTAATATATATATATATATATATATATATATATATATATATATTAGTGAATGTAAACAAGATTTTATGTAATAAGCCTGTAATCAATGAGGTAAACAAATAGAAAGTCTCTTACAATCCATCTGTTTAAATATTATAGTGTCAAAAAGTAAGAAATAATTTATCTACTGGCATAATTATCTTTGCTTAGAAATTTCTGTGATGAAAAATATCACTGGCAGAATTAGGTGGAAGGGGGAAAATAAAGGACTGTATTCCTTTGCATAAGAAGCAAAATTTTAGTGTGTTTCTTTTATGATAGTTTTAAAAATGAAAAGCAGAAGAGAAAAAAGGGAAAATAATCAAAAAGGGATCGTGAGCACAGACACTGAGAAACCCAACAAGGTAATGAATGCTATTGAACAACTGTAGTGGCGGGGAGGTGACTTTTAAAACATTGAATGCTATTATTCAGTGCTAAGCAGATTCTTTTAGGAGGACATTGACAGATTTGGTGTTCTAAAATGCTCTATAAACTGTGAAGAACACACAAATAGCTCATGAAATTATGTATGAATTTTATGAGTGGACAGCTTTATATCCAGTGTATGTAGAAAGGGAAAAATGGGTGGATGACAGGGTTGGTCCATGTACTGAGTGAATTTGGGGGAAATAGAAACTTCGAGCAATACTTGACTGCAAGAACAAAGAATCAAAAATACTTACCCTAACATGGAACAATAACAATAATTTTTTCTATTTTTGGAGAGATGGGTGAAAACATTCTCTTGAAGCCTGATACCTCAAATTCAAAATCAAATGAGTATGTATGCACAAGGAGAACTTTTCTTTCTTTGTGCTCATTCTTCTACTCTAGGAATAAGCTCTTCTCTCTGTGCCAAAATATTGCATGAGCTGAGTATCTGAAAAAAATGCAGCCTCGTGATCAGTGGTCTGTCTCTTTGCATCCAAGAACAAAGTCCCTTGGTGAAATTCTGTAGGGCAGACATATGACTCTCTGGAATTCGGTAGCAGTTTGAAAGCAGCATAAAAATTGAACTATGATTGACTGCAAAAGTTTCCATGTATATTATGGGTATTTTAATTAAGTTTAATTAAGTTAAACATCAAAGAAACCAGTTGAAACATTATTCTTAATGTTGCAGCATATTATTTCTAAAATTATGAAAAGTGAAAAAAGTTATCTTTATATTCTTATTGACTTACATTTTACCTGCCAAATGCTAGAAGAAAATATAGTTAACTGAATTAAGGGATAAGAATTAAAATTAAAATGTGATTCATATAACTTATTTCCCCAGGATAATATTAAAGAATTCAGGGGCAATAAAAAATATTTGAATTAATAAATAGGAAGATCATCTATAGTTATTTTAGCTGGGAATAAAATAGTTAAATTCTATATATGTGATTCAATAATAATAAAAAAAACAATTGTTAGTTAATATTTTTATTTCATTTTTATAAGTAAATAGAAGCTTTTTTGATACTTATAAATCAAATTAAGTGATCCTGAATTTTTTTCTGTATGACCTACAGTGTTTCCTACTTCAATGAATGGTTTATGACTATTTCTTCGACTATCAGAGTGTAGCACACAGAAAAGAATTATGATCACTTTAAACCTTGGCTGCATTTATCAAATGGTAACCCAGGGGTGGAAGGTCTTGTATCCCATTTCGAATCTTTTGAACCATCTACTGAACTAATGTATTTTTCCATTTAAAGTGTCCCAAAAGATGTAAGATACCCTTGTGCTTGTAGTATTTTGAAATTTTATTTTAAGGAATCAAAGGAAATTTGCTCTGTGAGCAAGTTTTAAAATTTGGCTGAAGGCCTCCAATTCAGGGAACAAGCAATCTCTTTCCAACTCCTTTCTACTGGACAAAGATTCTCCTCAAGCCTGTGCTTTTTGGCCTATTACAAATCAATGAACTCAAGACCCAATATACCATGTCTTAAAAATCCATTTAGAAAACAATTGCTCCATTCAAAGTTCATCTCCGTTCTTTATCAGAGATTGCTGGAAATGTAATTTGGAAGCAAGCATTTCATTTCTTGTCTTGGAATAGACTGAGGTAAATGTAAAGTCAATGATTAGATAAATGCAATGTCTTGGGTTAATGCCATGATGTAATATTCTGCGGTGTGGTCAGTACTGACGGATGTTTTGTATAGTTACTCAGCTGTATAATGGGATAAATTCCCATGACTCTCTTTAAGATACTGTGTGTCGCCTTTCAATTAATATTACCAAAAGTACTTTGGCATGAATACAAAAAGCATGAAAGATTAGTGCTGAGCACGCTAGTGCAGTAGTCTTCGCCCTGAATGGAGAGTATCTTTTATAGGATAAACTGTATCTCTTCACAGTATATTCACCGAGCTGAGTTGCATGCAGTAAATACCGCTATAAAGATTATTTCTCCTTCAAAAATCACTTTTACAATGTTATAAATAGAACCCTGTGTTATTTAGTCTCTATGATACAGCCAAGGATTAAATTCTGATGAAGTACAGCACACACACACACACACACACACACACAGAAAGAAATCGTATTTTAGAGTATGTTTAAAAAGAAAGAAATGTATTTCTCTTTTCTATTTCCTGCTACCAAGACACACTTCAAGGGACAAAGGAAAGAGACGATTGTAAGGAGGAATGAAAAACAAATATATGTAGTACCCTTTGAAAATATGGTTTTTATTTTTGGCACACTGATACCTAGATTGCATGACACAGGAATGAATCAAATGATAAAATGATAAACACCTTCCTTCACATGCTGCTTCTTCTGATGGTTCGTGTCTGGTGACTTGATTTTTCTTTCCACACTTCCCATGACTCTTGGGCACAACACTCAGTTGGCGTCATGTGGTTCAATGCTTAAGATTGTAAATTTCTACAATTTACCTTTGTAAAAGTAAAGCGTTTAATGTTTTCTAAAATGTTTACACTATTTTCAGTATATTTATATGTTATTTTCTAATATCCTCTGATTCAACAAAAAACATTCTTTATTAAGAAAGATCTATTATCTGCTGTCAAAATAATATATGATCCCTGTTTGAAAAATTTAAAATACTTTTGTGACTGAATGTTTTTAGTTGTAAATAGTCATTAACTTGACTCTTGCACAATGGTAACACACAATGTATGGCATGTTTCAGAGTAGGAAAAAATATATCATGTTTCATTTTATGAAAAATATATTGACATAGTCCCAGACACATGTATTTATTATTTTTATTTAGAAATATAAAACTACCTTAATTTATTCATTATTGGTATTTAAAATGCCCAAAGCTAAGAACATTATAAAATAGAAAAATCTATTTACCTAATGTTACTAGTTGTCCCAAAGCATGGTACTCACACCCAGGAACTGGGTCAGTTAGGGTCTCCAGGTGAATGACAACACAGCGGACAGAATGGGCCAAAAGCAAAAGTAAGTCACATGATCAAAAAAATCTAAAGAGCAAGGAGAAGCCAGCTTTGCCACTTTATAATAAACCACTCTTGCAGAGACTAACCTTGATACTTCGTAAGACCTGCTGGAGTCCTTAAAGATTCCACTGTCTTTCAATATCACTGCATTAAATACCATGCTTCTGGCACATGAATTTTTTTGGGGGAAAAATCATATCTAAAACATAGTAAATACACTCAGAAATTCATAATTTTTAAATCATTCCTAATAAGTTTTTGAGAAATTTTCCTTTAAAAATATTTTAGATTTAAGGTTTTAAATTCTGTATAGCTCGAAGTTCTTAATCATACAATCTTATAGTTTAGTCTGTTTGCTTTTTATTCTGAAATTTTGCTGGTTTTGTAAAGTTTCAAGATATTAATGTATCTTAATTAGGGTGATTTTAATTAATTAAACTGACACTTAATGGATGGCCTTTTGGTATGGAGTCATGATTTTTTTTCTTTTTCTTTTTTCATTCTATAAAATCTCATGCACTATATCCAGGCTAATTTTCCCTGGGTTACTTTCTTCAATTTTCTAAGGCTTTCATTCCTAAGATATTTAAATGTACATCTTTTCTACATTATTTTCTCTCCTGCTTTTATCTCTACATTAGCCTTTACATTTTATTAATATTTTTAAAAAATAGACTCCAACTCCATTATTTTATTTTATTTTATTTTATTTTTTAAGTCCATTAGTTTAAAGGCATTGAACATTTTATATTTACTTCTAAAATACTGAGCTATAGATTTTTTTTGTAATTTTGGTTTGCTTTTTTCTCTTCCCTAAAATTTCTCCCAGTCTTATAAATTTTGTTTGTTTGTTATATGTTTTTGTTTTTCTGATTGGAAGCTTTACTAACCTTGACTGTCAGAAAAATTTACATGTTAAGAAACTCATAGGAGCATAAATTGTAATGCTTAGGGATTAAATGTTTATAAAAGACAGTAATGAAATGGCAGCAGCAGAGAAGTAAGGAAATACATATGTGCAGAAAGGCCAGGAGACTGTTTTAATGATACTCCACCTACAGGACTGGAGGGAAACATCCTCTCCTCAGAGCAGAAACTACCAGCATAGGCAGAGAACCCTAAAAACCAGGGGGACTTATTCTTGCTAAATAACCAGCACCAATGGTAAAGCCTTCTGGAGTCTAATCTAAACCCAGTATAAACTATCAATCAGGCTACAACCATTAAAAATAAATGCCCACAGGCTACTAAAAATTCCTGGAAACTTGCCTCAGACCCATAGCTCTGAAGTAATGCTATTAGTTGGTATAATTTACATCTTGACTAGAAGCCAATACTGTGTTAGTATATCTCTTCAGAAAATAGGTCAGGCTAATTCCATAAATGTGACAGTTAACCCTCAGCAGAGAGAGTTTCTTTATGTAGCAGTGCAAAGACAAAATTTTTGATTGAAACTCTAAATATGTGTCTATTGCTTGCTTTCTGACAGACTTTCCTCTAAATCCCAATGCATGTGCATTTCTGTAGGAGAAATCCAACAAAATATAAACATTTGCAAAATTTTATTATTGAAAGTATTGAAATTTTTTAGAGTAGATTATGCCAGTCCCCTTCCTGATTTGTTGTTTTATTTAAAGACAAAGAAAAAGGCTTTGAAAATATCACAGTATTTTCTTTTATCACCTTACCTTTGTTTGGATATTACTGTTTGTGTACCCCTTAAATATATATGGGTCCCTGTAGTGAATTTATTTACATCAAATATTGCCAAACGTCTTTCAGTGAAGGACTAGATAATGGGTAACTTTTTGCTGTGTGGAACAGTTTGAGTACTGAAATGTGCAAAAGCAGTCATACACACTATGTGAAGAAATAGACCTGATATGCTCCAGCAAGTCTTCATTTACAAAATCATGTGGGAGGATAGGTCTGACCAATAGTCTTTGGTTAACTGACTCCTGACCTAAAAGGCATGCATCGAGAGACGTAAATGGAATAGCAAATGAAAATTAATTGCTTTTATGTATACTATGCAATATCAAAATTTTAATGTAATAATTCTTGATTTTTTGTGACTCCTGGTTCTTATATATTCTCATCGTGTATGGGATTCTGCAAGAAAATTTGCTAACTTCTTAGAGGTCTATGTTGATAGGAATTCTTAAAATTTCTGAAGGTTTCTTTGTTTTGCAAAGTCAATAACATCTCATAAATTTGTTTCAGTTTTTTCCAAAAATAAAAAAGATAACATAACTAAAGAAAAATGATTTTTAAAGACTGCACTTTATCTCCCCTTCACCCACTTTTGCTTTAATCTTATATTACATTTTATTAGGATATCAGAAAAAAGCATAAGTAAAAGTACGGCTTTGTTTTCTGCCTGATGCTCATTTCCACTGTAATTTGGGATTTTTCCAGGTTTACTCCTCTAAATTTGTGGCATTTTTTTAGTATAGTTCTAACTGCTTAAACATGACATTGAAATCCCTTTCTACTTCCCTCATTCCCTTCCTTCTGCCTATAGCTTAATTGAATACTTAGCGTGACACTCTCCAAGTATTCACTTGTGCTATGACTGAAAAATGAGTGAACGTATTGTCTCTGTAAAAGAAGCTTGTCTAAATCTCTTCTTTATAATGAGGCAAATACAATAAATATGAAAATACCCAGATTTGGGGGCCTGTATGGATTTTTTCTACCAAGTTCAAAGAGAAAAATTAATGTGGCTATACCATATTTTTAGAGGCATATGTTAATAAGTGAATTTGCTTCAAGTTAATACTGTAGGTATAATAAACAATTCAAAGCTTCTGACTTTTTTCTACTTTAGTACTGTTTGAATGATGATAATATTTTAAGTTAATTTTTTTAAAAAAACTGATATTAGTTATCTTAGCTATTCCAGGGGTATAATTTAGGTTTTTATAATTATGGTTATATTTGAATACATGTATTAATTCTCTCAAGATAATTGATTATTTGATTTTAAAAATATCTTTGCAATCTACCTTTTTTGCCAATAGACATTTTAATTCCAAAAATAATAAAAGTAACTAAAACAAGCTAATTTTTTCTTTGACTTTCTTTTTAAGAAACACATGGGCTAATGTTTCAGAACAGTAACTGATTACTAAGTTGGCCTGTCTACAAAAAGTTTATGTATATCTAAAACTTTATTTTCATTTTAAGAGAAGTAAGTTAGTATAAGTCAAATTTAACCCAATTTATTCCTTGTCTTTTATGGTATGCAGGATAGTGGCCTGGCATGTCTAGTTTGATCCTATCCATTTTATTTAGCTCTATGGGGCAATAAATAACACCTTTTTTCCCAGTTATGTTTATGATATAAGGGAACTTCTCCAAATCAGCCAGCTGTGGGTACTGATAAGTCCTTGAGCTAGTCACCCCTAAACCAGTGTGTGCAATGACAAGTTTTCCTTCAGTGAGATAGTTCTAGTATTCTATCAGACACCAGGACATTATAGATAGAACTGAGAAATGGTGAGCTCAATCTGCAACTAATCTCCTCATGGTAAGCATTTGAGTGGATACACCTAAGAAAAAAATGATTCAATTTTTATCTTGCCAGCACACACATACAATGACAGATGATAATAAGCTAGACATTAGACTGTATTCTTATTCTTTTTGTGAAAAAATGGGGGCCAGGTAAATGTCCTATTTTAAATAGTACTAAAAAGCATGTCCATTTTTTTTTTTACAAAGCCAGCCCTAGAGTTACAGGGAGAAAATCACTGCATATCATAAAGTATCACTTTATGAATTTGAGAAAGTAATTATAAAGGGTAATTAGTGAGGGAAGTGAAATTAAGGCTTCTAAGACTAGAGATTTTCCCAACATGCAGAGAACAGACTATTAGGCAGAAATTGCTGACTTGATGGTATGGTGGACTGATCTATCAAAGACTTTATTAAAATGCTTAGTGAGCGTAGAATGATGTGATACAAAATATAGTATATGTTCAGTCTGCAGCCAATAACCAGTATTTTTTTCTCCTATAACTAGAAAACATGAGTCCAAGAATCAAGGGTGAAGAGGAAGTGGCTGTCCATGTATTGATTTCAAGCGTCTAGTCATAATATGTCACTTTCAATCTCTACATAATTAAATATTGTTTCAAAGTGTTAATTATCGAATCATAATATTTGTAGTGACTGTTCACCTATAATAAAGATCACTTCGTTGAAGATGGATGACCTTATAGATCATTTTCTTTTTTATAATATTTGCATTGCTTTGTCCCATTAACCATATTAATGAACATTCATGCTTTGCTAAGTCAGTTTTGTATATAAAAAAATCCTCTTACCTATTTGGGTGTGAACATCATTTCAGGAAAATTGGTGATGAACACTGAGAGTAAGAAGAGCTTTTTTTAAATTCCAAGAGAGTCTCTTGGTCCTCTGAGTAATTCCATGGTCATAGGTAAGTGTTCATCAACAACCACAGCTACTCTGTATCAGCGCAGCCATTTTCAGTCACTTTAGAATAGAGGTATTGAGTGTGTAAAACAATAAGAAACATAATCAGTTGAAGACAAAGTCAAACATAGTTGGTTAAAAGAGGAGGTAAAAATATCAACTCTATCTTCATATGTTTATTTGCATAAATTAGCATGTGTTGTAGCTATATGACACAGAAAAATATAGACACATACAAACATGCATGTCTATATCAATAGATAGACAGATTTGTACCCTGAAGTAAATATAACTTGCCACTCATGACTTTACTTACTATTTGCAAGAAGCAGTTTCATTGATTTATATTGAAATTTTAATAGTTAAGTTTTTGGATCACATGAAAGATTGAATAAAAGATGAAAGGCTCATTGTACTTTGGAATGCATACGTTAGCATATGGTATCTTGGGATCATCAAGGGTAGGGATATGCTTGTTACCTTGGTTGCAAGTGAGGGTGGTTATGTACCATACAGTACACTTATATGATGATAACTAAGGAGGCTGATGCAATTACTTGGGATGTATAATGGACTGAAAAAGCAGTAGAAATACTTGTGTTCAAGGCAATGCCCTGAGCCTGGTTTTACTTTGTCAGTTCAACAACCTTTTCATCTTCTCTGTATTTGCAATGCTATCACAAGAACTTAGACTGATAGCTATATTGTCAGAGTTCTTGCAAACCAGAATGTATGTGATATGGTGGCAGGTATTCTTGTAAGATTGGAAAGTCGGAAAAGAAACAGAAACCTTTCTAGTGTACCCATAGCAGTAGCAGGCACGCTGTATGCACTGATAAACAGATACTCAACATGAGTTTTCTGGAAAAATCTGTCCTAGTTCTTTAAGTGACTTGAACTCACAGGTGATTTTTCTCACATTTCCTAAACTAATCAAAGTTATTTGTATTAACTTTTATGATCATCGTATATTTTGCACTGTTCATATTTTTGGAATCAACTAACTCTCACTACTAAATTTTGTTCTACTTGAAAGACAGCAGTTTCCCTTTTCCTGAGAAAGCTTAATTAACACAGCTAATTTATATTTCCTTTTAATAAATAGTGATAAGAAGTCTATAGCTCTATAATTCTTGCCCTAGATAGCAAGATTTTCCAAATGAAAATCCCCATACATATTTTTTAAAAAAATAGGCTTCCTAGATATTTTATAACTAATCCAGTTATATTCATTGTAATTACTTTATATTTTTGATAGTTATATAAAAAGTAATAAATATTTAAATAAGTAATCTATATTACAGGTGATGAAAAAATTGCTATAGGAGAAACATCCTAAAATATATACGATAAATTATTTTTAACTTTATTTAAAGAGAAAAAACTAAATAAAACAAAACAAAAAAGGGTAGCAACAATATAGAATTCCAAGGAAAAAAGAAAAGAAAAAAAAAACCCTAAGAAATAACTACTTGATGAATTACATACTGTCATCTTGGAAATGCTTGTTCAAGTTACAAAATAAAAACATACAAAGTAGAAATTAAAACAGTGAGACAGTTAACAGTTCTACTCCATGATCTAACAAAAACAGTAATATGGTCATCTATCTTACACACTTAAAAACACATGCAGTTATATCCTTTAGAGCACTTTCTTTTCCTCTTTTTTATAGTAGCAATTATACATTTTGGGTTTTATTACTCTTACATTTCTTATTACTTTTTACACTAGAGACACAATGCAATCTTTATAAATATGATTCTTATTTATTTCACTAATGAAATAGTCTCAAGTTGTCTCCATTTCCCTATGAAGGTCTCAAGATCATCCTTCTTCATAGCTGAGTAACATTCCATTGTATAAAAATACCATATCTTTTCCATGCAATCTGCGGTTCATGGGAATCTTGGTTGTTTCCAAGAATTAGGTGTTACAAATTGTGCTGTTATAAACATGTGTGCACATATATCACTGTGATATGAGCTTTTCATTTTTTTTCTGGGAAACTACCCAGGAGGGGAATAGCTGGGTTGAATGGAACATCCAAGCGTAGTCTTCTGAGAATTCTCCATACTGATTTCCATAGTGGTTGCACCAATCTACACTCCCACCAACAGTGGAGCAATGTTCCTTTTTCCCCGGAATCCTTGCCAACATTTGATATCAGTTGATTGCTTGATGGCAGCTATTCTTTCAGGAGTGAGATGAAATCTCAATGTTGTTTTAATTTGCATTTCTTGAATGACCAGAGACGGTGAACATTTCTTCATGTATTTATTTGTCATTTGTATATCTTCATCTGAGAACTGCGTGTTCATCTCAGATGCCCATTTTTTGGAAAGGGTCTTTGAATTTGGGGGGGGGGCTTGATGTTTTTCAATTCTTTATATGTTCTTGATATAAGTCCTTTGTCTGAGAGGTTGCTGGCTAAATTTCTTTCCCATTCTGTGGGTTTACTTTTCACTCTGTTGGTGATTTCTTTTGAAGTATAGAAACTTTTCAGTTATATGAGATCCCAGTTGTTGATTCTCTGAAGTGTTTCTCGTGCAGTTTGCCTATTGTTCATGAACTCTCTGCCTACCCCTATGTCTCCAAGACTTCTATCTACCTTATCTTCCAGTATATTTAGTGCTTCTTTTAATGTTTAGGTCTTTGATCCACTTAGACTTTGGTTTTGTGCATGGTGATAAGCATGGATCTAGTTTTAGTCTTCTGCATGTGGAGAGCCAGTTCTTCAAACACCATTTATTAAAGAGGCTGTCTTTCTTCCAGTGGACATGTTTAGCCCCTTTGTCAAATATCAGGTGGCTGAGTGTCTTTGTACTTCTACTTTCATCCTCTAATCTGTTCCATTGATTCTCAGGTCTATTTCTTTGCCCATACCATGCTGATTTTATCACTGTGGCTTGGTAGTACAGTTTCAAGTCAGGAATTGAGATGCCTCCCGCCTTGCCTTTATTGTGCAGAATTACCTTTGATATTCTAAGTTTCTTCTGTTTCCAAATGAATTTTAGGAGTGTTTTCTCTAGATCTGTGAGGTATGTCAATGGTATTTTAATTTAGATTGCATTAAATCTGTATAACAGTTTTGGGAGCATGGCTGTTTTGACAATGTTGGTTCTTCCTAGCCAAGAGCTTTTTTAGCACAGTATAATTTTCAGCATATGGGTCTTTTACATTTTTAGTTAAGCTGATACCTAAGTATTTCATTTTTTTAGATGTTATTGTGAAGGGCAATATTTCCATAATTTCTCTCTCGATGAGGTTCTTGTTTGTGTACAGGAATGCTACGGATTTTTCAGCACTGACTTTCTATCCAGCTACACTGCTGAATTTGTTTATTACCTCTAGTAATATTTTAATGTAGTTTTTTGGTCTTTTATATAGAGTATCATGTCATCTGCAAGTAGTGATAATTTAACTTCTTCCTTTCTTACCTTAATTCCTTTTACTTCTCTCTCTTGTCTGATTGCCCTAGCTAGTGTTTCCAGAACTATATTGGAAATGAGTGGTGATAGTGGACATCCTTGTCTTGTTCTTGATTTTAAGGTGAAAGCTTTCAGTTTTTGTCCATTTAGTATAATACTGGCTCTTGGTTTGTCATAGATGGCCTTTATAACATTGAGGTAGACACCGCATAGTCTGAGTTTCAGAAGGGTTTTTCTCATGAACAGATGTTGGACTTTATCAAAAGCTTTTTCGGCATCTATTGAGATAACCATGTGGTTTTTTTTTTTTGGCTCTGTTGATGTGGTGTATCACATTTACTAATTTGTGTATGTTAAGCCACCCCTGCATTCCTGTAATGAACTCCACTTGGTCATGAAGTATAGTCTTCTTGATCATTTTCTGCATTCTATTTGCCAGTATTTTATTGAGAATCTTTGCATTTATGTTCATTAGTGAGATTGGCCTATAGTTCTCCTTTTTGGTTGGGTCTTTCTCTGATTTTGGTATCAGAATAATACTTGCCTCCAGGAATGAATTAGGGAGAATTGCTTTCTTTTCAATTTCATTGAAGAGTTTCAGGAGTATTGGCATCAAATCTTCTCTAAATTTCTTGTAGAATTCAGCTGTGATTCCATCAGGCCCTGGTCTTTTCTTTGTTGGTAATTTTTATTATGTTTTCAATTTCAATATCTGATATTGGATTATTCAAAATTGCTGTATCTTCTTGGTTGAGCTTTGGTAGTTTATATCTTTCTAGAAATCTGTCCATTTCCTCTGTGTTTTTCTCTCTATGTGAGTAGAGATTTTCAAAGTAGGTGTTCATGATCTTTTGAATTCCCATCAGATCTGTAGTGATTTCCCCCTTTTTGGTCCTTATTGCATGAATTTGGGCTTTTTCCTTCTTTTTCTTTATAAGGTTAGCTAGAGGTTTGTCAATTTTGTTTATTCTCACAAAAAAACCAGCTTTTTGATTCTTTAATTCTTTGTGTTTTTTTAGTTTCAATTCCATTGATTTCTGCTCTAATCTTTACAATTTCCCATCTTGTATAAGCTTTAGATTTAACTTGCTCTTCTTTTTCTAGAAGCTTGAGATAAAGCATTAGATTGTTTATTTGTGCTTGTTCTGTTTTCTTGACATGACAATTTATTGCTATATATTTCCCTCTAAAGACCATTTTTATTGCATCCCACAGATTACAGTATGTTGTTTCTGCATTTTCATTGAATTGTAGGTATTGCTTTTTTCTTCTTTAATTTCATCTGTATCTCACTGGTTGTTTAAAAGGTTGTTATTAAATTTCCATGTATTTATGGAGGTTTTTGCAATTTCTTTTGTCATTAATTTCCAATTTCAGTGCACTATGGTCAGATATTATGCATGGGATAATTTCAATGCCTTTGCATTTACTTAAGAGTGTTTTATGAGATAATATATTATCTATTTTGTAGAATGTTCCATGCACAGCTAAGAAGAATGTGTATGCTGATGTGGTTGAGTGGAACACTCTAAACATCTACTAAATCCAATTGCCCACAGGTATGATTCAGTTCTATTAATTCTTTGCTGACTTTTTGTCTAGTTGATCTATCTCTTTGTGACAATGGGCTGTTAATGTCCCTGTAATAATTGTGTTCTTGTGTATTTGGTTTTTCATGTCCATTACTATCTGTCTTATATAATTGGGTGCTCCTGTGTTTGGTGCATATATATTTATAATTGTTACTTCTTCTTCTTGGATTTTTTCACTTTTAAATATGTAGTGTCTTTGTCTCTTTTAATCATTTTAGGTTTGAAGTTCACATTGTCTGTAAATGGAATTGTTACTCTTGCTTTTATCTGGCTTCCTATTGCATGGAATACTGTTTTGTATCCTTTGACTTTTAATCTATGAGTTCCCTTTTGGGTCAGATGTGTTTCTTGTATACAACATATTGTGGGATCATGTTTCTTGATCCATTCTGTCAACCTATTTCTTTTGATATGTGAATTGAGCCCATTTACATTTATGGATATCACTGACATGTACTGTTTTGACTTTGCCATGTTATGTTCCAATTGTTTGCTTTCTGCTTTTCCCCCTTATTTAATTGCATGTCCTACCTGGTGGTTTCTTTCTGTTGTTTTGGGGATTGTGGTCATTTTTATCTCTATAGAGTATGACTTTCAATACTCTTTCTACGGTTGGTTTGGTGGATGTGAATTTCTTCATTTGCTCTTTGTTGTGGAAGTATCTTGTTTCTCCATTAAATTTGAATGAAAGTTTTGCTGTATACATCAGTCTAGGTTGAAAGTTGTTTTCTTTCAGGGCTTCAAATATGTCACTTCAAGCACGTCTTGACTTGAAGGTTTGTGCTTAAACCCTCAACACAAAAGTCTGCTGTGATTCTAATGGGCTTTCCTCTATAGGTGACTTGTGTCTTTTCTCTAACAGCTTTTAGTATTCTGTTTTTATGCTCTTTATCTGAGATCTTAATTATTAAGTGTCTCGGTGTAGATTTATGTTGGTTGTGATCGTTTGGAATTCTATATGCCTCACTTATCTGCATATCATATTTTTCCCCATGTTTTGGAAATTTTCTCCTATATTTCTGTGAATATTTTAGTTATGTCATTTGTATTGACTCCAGCATCTTCACTAATGCCTATTAATCATATATTGTTACTCTTGGCATCATCTTGAAGCTTCTGGATTGTGATTTCATGCTGCTTGTTATTTTTAAAAGTTATTTTAAAGCTTCTGGATTGTGATTTCATGCTGCTGTTATTTTTAAAAGTTCTATCCTTTCATGATCGCTAATTGTGATCCTGTCCTCAAGGTCCAAAATCTATCCTCAGTTTCATTTAAATAGTTTTGCATGCTTTGAATCAAATTTTTGTTTCTTGGATTTCTCTTTCAGTTTGCTTCATGAATTCTGCTTGTTTTCTATATTGTTCATTCAAGGTTTTAATCACTTTCCCACATTCCTGTACTTTTTTCTCTATTTCTTCTTTAGCTGTACTCAGCAACTCCTTTACTATGGTTGTTACTTCTATCTTTACATGGGAGAGTACTTCTAATTTGATTTCCTCTATGGCCTCATGGAGTTGTTTTTATTTCATTCACAATCTTTTCAGAGATTTCTGGTGTGTTACTTTTGGAGTCCTCTATTTCAGTGTCTCCTGTACTTGCTCCTGGTGGACTAATGTTTGAGATTGCATTTTTCTTTTTTGTTTTGCCATTTTCCCTTTTTGAGTTAGTGTTTGGTCTTTAGATCCTCCAGTGTCAACTATTGGTAATGTATATTTTGGTGTCCTACTGTAAGGTTGATGTTTGTCCAGTTTCTGGGACCCACAATGAATAGGTGGGCCAGTCACCTGACTTCCTGCTGCAGGGATTGTTGGGTGAGTCCTATATTCTTCGTGGGCTGACAAACCTAGTAGTATTGATGTAGGCCAACTTTTAGTTCCTGCGAATAAGTTATCTTCATGTTATTCCAGGTCATCAAATCTCCCTGTCCATAGTGTTTGTGTCAGCTGATGCCCTACTGTGTACCTATTGTGTGCCTGTGTCTCATAAGCCCTTTTGATTTTCTTCAAGTTGGGGGAGTCCTTCTTGGCACACTCCTCACTCTGCCTGATGTTTTCTGTGTGTAGGAAGGGGTCACCCTCATTCTTGTCAGATTTACCATGGTCTTACAGTTAGTTGGAGGGAGCTTTACTAGTGGCCCTATTTAGCCACTATATACCTCTATTTTAGGGGCATACTCACCACACTGACTGGAGCCAGCTTGGATCTTCTGTTTCAGTAGGCAGTCACTTAATCTCCCTTCAAACTAGCACAAATAATCCATTGTAGTCCAGGGTTCCTCTGGGAGCAGAGTTCCAAGTTTTCCCTGTGCACTGTAATTCTGCAGAGGCATGCATGGTCAGGGCCCAGGGGTAGATTCCAGGCCCTGCTTACTGCTTGGAGTTCAGTGAGTGTAGTCCAATTAGGCCTCCTGGTCCCTCTCAGGCATCCTGGCTTGACCTCAGAAGCAGGGTGTGGTCTTACTGCCTGGGAGCAGAGTTCCAAATTTGCCCCGTGAGCCCTGGGATTCCACCAGAGTTGGCGTGGTCAGGGCCCAGGTCAAATATGATAACCTTATATCCACAGTTTCTTAACTAGTCTACTTGTCTTGAGGATCCAATTTAGCCTCTGATGCTCTTTAGTTGGAAATCAGGGTCCTGTCCTCTGAAGTGTGATGTTTGAGACTCAAGTTCAAGCACAGGAGAGAATGGCTCCTTTTCCAGGGACTTCAGAGGAAGCACTAAACCTAGGTCTAGGTCCACCTCCAGAAAACTGAAGCATGAAGACTTGTCTCGTTCTGAGCACAGAGAAAGCTCCAGCAAAGTACAGCCTTGGTCTTGGGCTCTGACTCTCAAAGTCCATACCATATCTTTCGGATCACACCAGAATAGTACAGTCTGCCCTTCTCCCCACTGTGGACTCCAAGGCCGGAAAGCCGTATGGATAACATAAATTAATGTATGTCTTTAAATCTCTTGCTATTTAATCTGAGCAGCCTTTCACTGGTTAATTCTTGATGTGCTATGGATACAAAGCTGACTTATAATATTGTTTGAGAAATGCCTATGTTCTGAACCTGGTAAGAAGATGAAAACTGTTTAGTAGCACTGGAGATGGTTTACTCCAGGTGAGTTTTAGGTGAGTCTTACTGCACAATAAGGAATTAATAAGTGCATTGGAAAGTAAACAGAGTCTCAATGGAAGGACACTATGAGAACTGCAGTATGAAAATAAAAAAAAATCCTAGTGTGAATATTAAGGCATTTGATTACCAGAGGTATGTAACATGGGTATTTTGGAGTGAAATGATGCTGGAACTATTAATTCCATATGAAACTAAAATCAAAGGTTAAAGGGTTGGAAATGTAACAGTTGGATTTAAGATTTAAATGTAAATTAAGGTCTGTCATCACAGGTTTTTATACTGAGGATGTTAGTAAACTGTATCTTGCTGTTTTATGTTCACATATTTAAAGAAATCACTAGGTATAGGATATGTTGATTAGTACTTAGAATAGTGTAGATTAGCATATAAATGTAAAAAAGGCTCCCTACCATAACTATACTATAAATTAAGAACTCATAATAGACATGAAATATGATGAGAGCACGTAGATCTTCAATAGGCTAAGTAAATTTAAATTCTATTTTTAAACTTTTGCTCTCAATGGTCATTCATCACAATTATAGTAAAACATTCCACTGGGCAATGGTTCCAACAGCAAAGCCCTCAGAGGATACAAAATCATGTTTTCAAACACTCAATCTAATTTGAGAGCCTATAAAGTAATTATATACCCCATAATCAATAAATGTTATTCTTTGATGCTTCTTTCTTTGATTCACACAAAGAAAAATAATGTATTCTCTGCACTGTGTCCAGGAGGTTGTAGTCCTTTGGCTACTCAATGTCCTGCAAAGGCCATGTGTGAAAAGCTTGGACTTAGGAAAGTGAAACTGGAGAGAGGTGGAAGTTTTGTGAGGTGGGTGCAGTGGGAGGATCTTTGATCACTGGGAACGTGTCCTCCAAGAGGTTGTTGAACCATAGTCTTCTCTGCTTTCTTTATTGCTCCCAGGCTTTCATGTAAGGGAATTTGCTTTTCCATTTGCTCCTGTCATGGTATAATGCCTTGCCACCAGCCTAAAGAAATAAGATCAATTGATGACAGACTGGCAATTCTGAAAAAATATCTATATTAAAATTTATCAAAAAACCCCAGTGAAACCCAGGTATGGTCATGTGTGCTGCAGTCCCAGTACTCAGGAGATTTGAGCCTAGAAGATTCCTGACAGTTTGAGACCAGTTTGGAGAACACAGTGAGCATAGGGCCAGTCTGGACCATACAGCTCTGTCTCCAAAGAACCAAAACCAAAGTCTCTCAGTTGTTACCATCGAGTTATTTTTTAAATGATCCATATATAGTCAATTCAGAATACTCTAGTTTTACCACAGCTTGATTAGTAAAACTACATACTTCCAGAAAAGCATACGTAAACTAGAATGTACACAAAGTCATATTGGTCATTTTATCCTTGGTGAGACAGGCTTCTATGATGTTTTTCTTAGTTTTATATAATCATCATACATAAACCACTACAGTAAACCTATTTATTTGGACAGCTGGTTCAGGGGGTTAGCAGAAAGTATGTGACAGGCAATTGACACATCCTGTATCATGTGTGAGAGGTTGTTAATTATGTTAAAAATGTAACCATACTCGTACTTTTCCACAAATCCAATGTCACACCTTCCTTTAATGTTACTATGTACTTACCAACTAGCACATGAATGACATTTTGTAGATTATGAAACTGAAAAAAATAATAATCTATACAAGACTATTTCCTAAATAGCACATAAATCCTCTATTTGAAAACATAAAGATAAAGCCAAAAATTTTGGCCATTATCCTTCTATTATTATGTATTGTAACTTATAGCTCTGCCAAGGTCATTAAATTGAATAGTTAGATCTCAGTCTTTCTAGTAAAATAGAGGTAGCATCAAGAACACTGTTACATTGAGAAGACTAATTTTAAAATTAAATTTCCTGAACTCTTTCTTGGCAAGCACTTAACTTTCCTTGGAATCAAGAAAAGGTGGTTAAATATCGGCATACCAGTGAAAGCAAATGCAGAAACAAAGGTCTTTTCAAAGAGCAATCAATAGAAATGGGGTAAATGAATGAAAAGTAAAGGTATGAACTGGGAATTCTCTGGTAGATTTCTCTTGGTAATCATCAAATAAATTTATGTCCTTCAATAAAATAGACATTCTATAAAAACCTTTTCAAAATGAAGGTTAAATTCTGAGAATCTATGAGAAAAATTACCATTGTACACCCTCTAATGTATTTAAAATATGCACATAAAACTACAAATATATTAAGTAATCCAGTTAGAAATAATAGATATAATGCATAATTTGACTTATTGATAAATGATGGGATGAAAATTACTCTGAAAATAAGAAACAACAAATAATATTTAAGACCAGTGTTTATATGGAGTGATAATATTTCCCTGGACTTTCAAGATATTTTCTTGTGTACTACCAAACTTTTTCTGGAATTTACTGTAAATGTTTGATCCCATTTTTCCTAACATTTATAAAAAAAATTTGAAGGGATTTCTCTAATTAAATAAATTTATTGAAATAAATTCATTTGGAAACATGTGCCTCTACTCCATGGAATTAAATGTGAGATTATATTTATTCCATGAAAATATTTCTCTAATCTGGCTGTGGTAGTCAGAGATCACAGTTCTGAAATTCTCAAAATTTGCAAAACAACATTAGAGGTACAATTTACAAAGAAATAACTGTCCACTTTTACTATATTTTGAACATCTTGAACACTTTTGTTGAGGTTCTGGGGAGATCATATTGAAAATAGAATTGTTAATGTACCTTCCTAATAGGTGGTCAAATAGGTGGTCTCTTATGCTTGGTGTGAGGAGCACACTGAATACTTCCCCTTCTTGAATATTTTCTTCACTTTATACAAAATATGTATGCTAAAGCAAAACTATGACACAAAATTTAACTTATGCAATTCACATTATTCAGCATGTGAAAACAGAACAGCTTTATTGTAATTAAGACTCAGCTAACATTCAGAAATATTTAGAAGTACAAGTGGTTTGACAGTTAAAATGCTAGTCAAATAATTTTGAAGAGACAAGAAAACTAGTATATCATGAAAGTAAAGTAATATTTCTGAAGTGATTTCATTGCATCAGGCACTTTCACTTGGAAAACCTGAAATGCAAAGAAAAGAAAATTCTGTGAAATATAATGGAAGAAGTTATAGTTAAGATATTACAATTTTAATGGGTATATATACCCATTAAAACAATATATATAACAATACATTGCACAAATTTATTATATATTTAATATCACCATGGTTATGCTCAAATGTTATGTATTGTATAGAGATGAATTCTGATTTGAATTTATAGATTTATATCATTGTATATAAATTATTTAAGACATTATCACTGGAATTATACAGAAATGGAATTTCTTCCCTTTGAGAGTGCTAAATCTGCTTATCGATTTCTGTGAGTCTTCAGCTGTGGATATATCAGTTTTCTGAAGGCAGGCCATGTCTACCCAGTTCACTGTTGAGTCTCCAGCATGATACAATGTCTGGAATAAAGAATACCATTATCATAAATGGCAGAGTTAACAAAATAAATTAGAACTAAGTTCCACTTTTTAATCAAGGGTAGATCTATAATTTGATGCTTAACTGGTAAATGTGTATGACACTAAATGTCATTTTATACCATATATACACAATTTTATTTACTCTTAAATTCTGGAAAGTGCATACTACCCATCAGCTTTTTCTATAAAGGTTATATTTTCATTATCACTTTGAAAAAATGAGTTAAATGAACTTAAATGGGTACTACATTGGTCAAGTCTTTGTCATATATTTTTAAAACTTTATTAGTTTTAGGATCACAGAAAAAGAGAAAATATACAGATTACTCATATAATCCCTGAATATAAGAATCCATAGTTTCTCATTGTCAATAATTCCTAGTAACAGGATGCGTGGTGCATTTAATTAGCTTATATCATCATTCTAAGATCACTCACAGAGTCAGGTTACATTATGTTTCACTCTACATGACTCCACATTGGATGGATTTGGAAAAATGTGCAAAGCATATACCCATCATTCTAGTATCAGTCAAAGGGTTTTTTTTAAAAAAATAATTTTATTTAAAGAGAAAAAAACAAAACAAAACAAAACAGAATAAAGGGTAGCGACAATACAGTATTCTAAGGAAAAAAGGAAAAAAAAACAACACCAAAAAAAACCCTAAGAGATTATTACTTGACAAATTATATACTGACTTCTTGGAAATAGTTGTTCAAATTACAAAGTTAAAACATATAAAGTAGACATTCAAACAGTGAGACTGTTAACAGCTCTGCTCCACTATCTGACAAAAACAACAATATGGTAATCCATCTTACCCACTCAAATATACATGCAATTATATCAAAAGGGTAAAATTAAACACAACAAAACAGAGCAAAGCAGATCACAAGAAAGCAATGTAAGAGACAAAAATTTCAAAACTAGACAATCGGAGATATTCACTCTCTATCATATTGACTCTTGTTTACTTCCAAATAGTTGTCCATATTGTCACATATAGGGAATTCACATGGAACAACCTAGTATGGAATTGATCTGAGCAGGACAAGGAGGGAATTACAGGTCTTCAAGACCATACATTAGGGAAGCCTAGAATGGCTGTCATAGTGTCTCTCATTCTCCTCAAAACAGCTGTCCATACCTTAATGTGTGTTGAACTTAAACAAGGCAAAGCAAGCTAAGATTACTTTGCACAAAAAGTGATAGTTTTGCTGGACCTCACATCATGACATTATGGGGTCAGCACTGGGTATTGTAGTGTCTCTTTTCTTCAAAGTAGTTGTTCATTTCAACATGTGTTATATAGTTGGTTCTCGTAAACTGTTTATAAGCTCTACACATGCATGAGTCTCTACATGTATATCTATCGTTTATGTGTTAGCAGGAAAAACAAAACAAAGCAAGATAAAACAAAACAATTCCTAGAAAAGCATGAGGCAGAAAAGTCACATAAAACCGCAATACAAGGTGATCTACAATGGTTACAATGGCATCTCAGCAGTATCTAACAACATTAATAAAAATGAAGCATTAGAGACATTATAAGACTTCAAAAGCAAGTAATAATCAAACCAGAGTGGGTATCTTAGTGAATCTGGTCATCTTCAGTGTAGTTGCCTATACTCTTAGACTTGATGCTATCCATCACAACAGATTTAAATAAAATCAGTCAATACAAAGTAGCAATCTAACAAACCAGATTCAAATAAGCTCAGTCATAATAAGACAGTATAAGTTATAAAGGGCTTCAGATTAAGTTGATAGGAAAATTAGGGATGATTACCGTAATATGTCTGACCATGTCCTCAAGTCTAGCATAAGTAGACAAACTGGAACAGCATGTAATCCATACAATCAGAGTGGTGAGAATAATGTAAATTTTAAATCTTGTTTCCCCATTAGCAATATCCTCTGTCTCCCTTTTTTAGACAATTCCTCCCCTTTCACTCCCATGGGGTGCACTGCTTGTTATGGGTCCCACTGCCTCCCTATATAGAGCAGCTCAATGGACCCTATCTCCTGATCTACTCTGCCTGTGTTTCTCTCTGTTAGTATTTCGAGGCCCTCTATACTAGAGATTATAACCAATCTTCTCTGCCTCATTTCTGCTATTCTATTTTTCTACCATTGATAGTCTATTTTTCTCTTCCACTTTGCTGTCTGCCTTGTTCACTGAGGCCTCTCTGCCACTGTTCCTGAAATGCTCGTATTCTTGTTCTCTCTCCCTAGAATGTCCTTCAGTATTTTTTTGTAGGGTTGGACTGGTGGTCACAAATTCTCCTAGTTCCTCTTTGTCATGGAAGCATCTTGTTTCTCCATTAATTTCTAAAGAGAGTTCTGCAGGATACATCAATCTGGGCTGGAGATTGTTCTCCTTCAGCGCTTGAATTACTTTACTCCAAGCTCTTCTTGACCTGATGGTCTGTGTCGAGAAGTCTGCCATGATTTTGATGGGTTTTCCTTTATAGGTGATCTGTTTCTTTTCTCTGATGGCTTTTACTATTCTGTTCTTATATTGAATTTCTGGGATCTTGATTATTATATGTCTGGGTGTAGCTCTGTTTGGGTTGTAGGTGGCTGGAGTTCTGTATGCTTCATACCTCTTCATATCATTTCTTTTTTCTATACTTGGGAAATTTTCTCTAATAATTTCTGTGAATAGCCTTTGTAATTCCTCTGATTTGATTCCTGCTTCTTCATTCACATACTTTATTCTTAAGTTATAGATCCTCTTGTCGTCTTCCAGTCTTTGTATCTTTACTGCATGCTCCCTTGTTATTTTTAACAGATCTTCCCCTTCATGACCCCACATTGCAAGCCTGTGTTCAATTTTTGATAGTCTATCTTTGGCTTCTTTCAAGCAGTTTTGCCAGCTTTTTATCGAGTCTTTAGTTTCCTGATAATCTCTTTGAATCTGTTTCATGAATTCTAGGTTTTTCCTGAATTCTTCATTAAATTTTTTTCTCCATTTGTATTCCTCCATTCTTCTGTCTGTGTCTTCTTGAGAGGTGCCCAACCTTCTTTTATTAATCTACTTATCTCTTGTTTAATTTGAATTTATATTTCAGTTTTGGCCCTGCTTACAATGTCCTGAAGATATCTCTTTATGTCCACTAACACTGTGTTTGATGTTGCATTTTTGCTGCCTTCAATCTCTTTTGTATTTACCTCTCCTGGATCAATGTTCTCAGGGTTGGGGGCTGGGAATGTTTTCTTATTTCTCTCTTTCGTCATGTTTTTGGTTCCTTCCATACAAGTGTACAGTGTAATTCCCAGACCCTTTTATTGTTGGTTAAGGCTCTTCTAGAGGGTGCAGGCTAAGAGCTTTAGCCCTCTTCAATAGGTTATCAGAGATTAGAGTTCACCCACGGGCAGTGTGCGCTAGCTCCTCCCTTCTGGGCCAGTCAACCTTTGCAGGCCTTCACTGCATCAGTGTGCACTGATCTCAGAGAAGTAACTGGGTCCCCACCAGGGGCGTGGCCTAGTCCAAACAGATTCCACCAATCCGCTCATCGAGGGGAGCAACCCGCTGAAGCCACTTCCTTATGGAGTTAGGGCTGTCGTGCCCAAATCCAACATGTCGTCCAGTCGTTTTCCCCTTTCCTGTGTGGAAGGGTCTTATTCCCATCACTCACCGCATCCCCAAGAATTGCTGGGCTCCCCAACCTCCAACTTCAGTGCGGCTGCGATGGGAATTCACTGTGCCTCTGGGTGGGTAGTGTGCAGAGCTGGTCCTGGCGAGCTGCACGCAGGACTGTTCAGCTCTGTGCTCCAGTGGCTCAAGCCAGTCGCTTTGGCGCGGATCGCTTGTTCAGGTCGGGCAGGAATTCAGGTGGTTCGAGGAGTGTGCCGTGCTCCCTTATCTTCACTAATAGTAGCCCCAGGACCTCATATTCAAGTGGTTTTTTTTTTGCACTTTAGTTTCTTTGTGGTTTGTGAGAGTCCATCTCTCTCTGTTTGGGTCTCTCCAGGGTGTTTTATTCTGGCATTTGAGCTGTTTCTCTCAGAGAGGGACTCTCTCCTGCTACCTACCAGTCTGCCATCTTGTCTTCCTCTCAAAGGGTTTTTGTTGCCCTGTGTTATGGATTAAAAAACAGGTGGTCAACTTAAGGCCAGCTGAATTAAATCAGCAGGGTGCTCAGCATAAATGTTCCACCTGAGGAAAGTTGCCAGCATAAATAGAGACTTGAAGGAGAACCTAGGTGCTAATGTGTTGATGCGTTAATGCACTAAAGCATTGAGGGTTCTCCTATGTGTGGCTGTTTGAGGCCCTAGTTCTGGAGAAGCTCTGGTTCCCACATTGAGCATTGCTTCCTGGCTCTGGAGAGGAAGATGTGTGCCATTTTGACTCCAGGATGAACTCATCACACTGGCTTCCTGGCATGTACTCAACTGTGCTTGTCAGAGGAGGAGCTCAGAGCCTCTGTGTCACTGAGGATGGCTGTGGTGCTTTTCATGACAGCCCTGGTGTTTGTTTGAGTGTGAATTCTTGGCTTCTTGACCTATCAGCACAGCTCCTTCCCCACACTGGCATAGACTTCCTAGTTTCCACTGTGGACCTTTGGGCCTTCCGATCATGGATCCATAAAAGGGATTGGCATGAGTCCTTGTGGGCTCTGGTTGGACTCATGGCAGGCATTGTCATGAGCTCCGGATCTTCATCTGGACTCATGTGGGACATTGCTGTGGGATTCAGGCCTTTGGCTAAGTATTGTATGTCTTTGTGGATAGATTTTCTGTACTTTCTTGTGTTAACTCTGGGAGACCATCATAAAAATAATTTTATAAACTCCATGTCCTGATTCTAATTGTTCTCTGCACAACCCGTGATTACGTCTCCCTGGAACCCTTCCACACATCAGCTATTCATTCCTTTATCTCTACTCCCTTGCAAACACTAACCTTTGATATTTCCTATTGTCTCTACATTTTTACCTTTTCCAGTATATCATATCTTTAGAATCAGATAATGTACCCAGTTTAGATTGGCTTCAGTTGCTTAATTATATGCATTTGAAGTTTCTCCATAACTTTCCATAACATTTTATTTACTTTCCCCACTAAATATTTCATTTTCTTAATATAATGAAGTTTATTTAGCTATTTACTTACTGAAAGTCATCTTTGTTCCTTGCAGATATTGTCAGTTACAAATCAAGCTCATAAACACATACACACATGCGTGCGCACGCACACACATATATGTAAGTGTATACATTTTCAGTTTCTGTTTAAAATACTGTTTGCAGTGGATGATAACTGGTGGTCAACTTGTAATACCACCTGAACTGAATCAGCATGGTGTGGAGCATGGATGGACACCTGATGATTATTGTCAAGGTAAAAAGGAGAACTGGACAGGAAGAGTTGAGTGTTGCTATTTGGTGATGTTGGTTCTCCTGTTGCTGTTGGTTCTCCTGTTGCCGTGGGTTCTCCTGGAGAAGTTGCTGAGCGTATTTCCTGTTATGAGCTTGGCTATTCTCATCTTCAAAGGAACTCAAGTCCTTGTTGATGAGAATGCCTGTGGTTCACTTTGGGGAGCTCTGGTCCTTACTTTGAGCATTGCTTCCTGGCTCTGGAGAGGAAGATGTTGTGCCACTCATTCTCCAGAAGCTTGTCATGCTGGCTTCCTGATTTGAACTCAGCTGTTCTCATCATCAGGGGTCCTTGGTACCTCATTGTCACTGAGGATGGACATGGTACTTTTCAGTGGGAGTTCTGGTTCTTACTTTGAGTCTTGTTTCCTGGCTCCAGTGTTCTCATTGCCAAAGGAGCTCGAGACCTTGTTGCTGAAAATGTCTGTGGTTCTCTCTGGGGGAATTCTGCTCCTTACTTTGAGCATTGCTTCCTGGATCCAGAGGGGAAGACAGTGTGCTACTCAATCTCCAGCAGAAGCTTGTCATGCTGGCTTCCTGATTTGAGCTCAGCTCTTCTTATCATTAGAGGATGTTGGGACCTCATTGTCACAGAGGATGGCTGTGGTACTTTTCTAGGGAGCTCTGGTTCTTACTTTGAGCATTGCTTTCTGGCTCCTGTGCAGAACCCTCAGCCCACTGGCACAGATCCTTTCTTCAGCTGGCACAAACTTTCCAGCTTCCACCACTGATCTTGGGACCATCCCAGTGCAGATTCATAAAAAGACTTTCAGGAGTCATTGTCATGTGCTCTAGGCCTCCAATTGGACCCATGGGAGGCATCTTGGGCTCTAGGACTTCAGCTGAATTCATGTAAGATGTTGCCATGAAATTCAGGACATCAGCTGGTTTTTCTAGGTTTTTAGTGTGCTGACAGATTTCCTGCACTTTTTTGTATTTGATCCCTTGGTTGACTATTATAAAATAATTCTGTGGCCTGTAGTTGTTTTCCTTGATACCCCTGATGACAACACTGTTGTAGATAGAGTTTACAAGGGAAATGATTTAATACAGGACACAATATTTATAGTATTGTTTTAAAATATTTACCAAGAGAAAAGGAAAGATGGTGGACCAGTAGGCAGCAGGATATGGAGCCTCTCTGAGAGAGACAGCTCAGATGCCAGAATATAACATCCTGGAGAGATCTAGACAGAGGGAGATGGATTCTTTCAATCCAGGAAGAAACTGAAAGGAAATGAGCTGCTTGAATATGAAGTCCCAGGGCTACATGGAGAAGATAAGATCAGCGATCATGGTGCTCTCTCTGAGCTGTCTGAATTCGTGCCCAAGACCAACCTGAGCACTCAAACCTGTGCTGATATGACTGGCTTGGACTGCCCCATGTGTGACTCACCCAGAGACACTGTAGACTGGTGCCCCAGCCACACTAAGGAGCCATATTCTGCAGCCCTTAGAGGTTGGGGAGCCCAAAAGAGAACAGAGCCAGAGAGGGATCCACATTAAACCATGATGAGTCCTGGGAATAAGACCCTCCCACGGGGAAGGGATGACCAACTGGATGACATGTTGGAGTCAAGCAGGATGGACCAAACTGGGAATGGCAGTGACCTCAGTTGGTTGCTCCCCTCCCAGAACAGATTGGTGGGATCTGCTTGGCCTGGGTTGCACCCCTGGCTGGGACCCAATAAGTTGTCCCAAACTGATTCCCTACGCACAGCATGCACTGACCCAGTGAAGGCCCGCAAAGGTTGACTAGCCCAGAGGGGAGGGGCCAGCATACACTGCCCCTGCCTGCACCTCAGTGACTGACAGCAGACTGGAGAAGGCAGAAACCCCTAGCCTGCATGCTCCAGAAGAACCATAACCAACAAGGAAAGGAACTGGGAACTACACCATATACTTGTATGGAAGGAAACAAAAAAATGATGAGAGAAAGAAATAAGAAAAAGCCCTCAGCCTCCAACCCTCAGAATATTGATCCAGGAGAGGTAAATACAAAAGAGATTGAGGGCAACAAACATGCAACATCAAACATGGTGTCAGCAGACATAAAGAGATATCTTCTGGACCTTGTAAACAAGCTCAAAATTGAAATATTAATTCAAATTAAGCAAGATATAAGTAGATTAATGAAAGAAATGCTAAGTATCTTTCAAGAAGACACAGATGGAAGAATGGAGGAACACAAAAGAAGGAGAAAAATGTTCAATGAGGAATATAAAGAAAACATAGAATACATGAAGCAGATTCAAAGAGATTACCAGGAAACTAAAATCTCCATTGAAAGCTGGCAAAACTGCTTGAAAGAAACTAAGGATAGACTATCAAAATTGAAGACAGCTTTTCAATGTGTGATCATGAAAGGAAAGATCTCTTAAAAATAACAAGGGAACAGGCAGTAACAATACAAAGGCTAGAAGACAACAAGAGGATCTACAACCTAAGAATAAAACATGTGAATGAAGAAGCAGGAGTCAAAACAAAGGAATTACAAAGGCTGTTCACAGAAATTATTAAGGAAAACTTCCCAAGCATGACAAAAGGAAATGATATGCAGATGTATGAAGTATACAAAACTCCAGCCACCTAAAAACAAAACAGAGCTACACCCATACACATAATAATCAAGGTCCCAGAAATTCAATATAAGAACAGAATATTAAAAGCCATCAGAGAAAACAAACATCAAATATAAAAGATAACTCATCAAAATCACGACAGACTTCTCGACACAGACCATCAAATCAAGAAGAGCTTGGAGTGAAGTAATTCAAGCCCTAAAAGAAAATAACTGCCAGCCCAGATTGATGTACCCTGCAAAACTCTCTCTAGAAATTAATGGAGAAACAAGATGTTTCCATGACAAAGAGCATCTGGAGGAATTTGTGACCACTAATCCAACCCTACAAAAAATACTGAAGGACATTCTAGAGAAAGGAAGAAAGAATTTGAGGATTTCAGGAACAGTGGTAGAGAGGCCTCAATGAACAGGGCAGACAGTGGAATGAAAGAGAAAAATAGACAACCGATGGCAGAAAAATAAAATAGCAGAAATGAGGCAGAGAAGTTTGGCTGTAGTTCTAACATAGATGGCCTGGATATACTAACAAAAAGAAATACAGGCAGAGTAGAGCTGGAGATAGGGTCCATTCAGATGCTCTGTATTGGAAATGTACTTAACTTGAAAGAGGGTTTATGGATAGAAAGTCAAATATGAGAAAACAATGTTCTATGTGACAGGGAACCAGAGAGAAATGGGGGCAACTTGACCAGCACCTGCAGATAGGTTGAAAAGAGATGACACTTTTGTGCAGTAGAGAACTACTCAGCTATAATGAAGGAAAACCTTGAGGCTTTTATCGGTAAAAGAATACAACTGAAGATCAAGCCCAGAGGTCAGAAGGTTCAAAACCAGTTAGGATAAATAACAGGTTTCTCTTCCCAATCTAAAAACTGAGGGAGTTAATGGGACCCAAAATGGGCAGTGCACCCTGTGGGAGTGAAAGGGGAGGAATTGTCTAAAAAAAGATGGCAGAGGATATTAATAGGGTAACAAGATTTAAAATCTACATTATACTCACCACTCTGTGTAGATGGATTATATTCTGTTCCAGTTTTTCTACTTACACTAGATTTGAGGGTTTGGACAGATATCCCCAAAAAAGCAGGACATATTATGGTAATCATCCTTAATTTCCTATTAACTTAACCTGAAGCCCTGTATAACTTACACTGTCTTATTATGGCTGATCTTATTTGAATCATTAGATTGAATCATTTGGTTCATTAGATTGCTGTTTTTTATTGACTGATTTTATTCAAATCTGTTATGATTGATAGTATCAAGTCTAAGAGTATCGGCAACTATACTGAAGATGACAACATTCACTAGGATACCCACTCTGGTTTGATTATTATATACTTTTGAAGTCTTATAATGTCTCCAATGTTTTGTTTTTATTAATCTTATATACTGCTGAGACATCATAATAAGCATTGTAGATCACCTTGTATTGTGGTTTTATATGACTTTTTCATTTCATGTTTTTTAGGAATTTGTTTTGTTTTGTCTTGCTTTGTTTTGTTTTTCCCTTTAATACAGAAAGGATAGATATATAGAGACTCATGCATATGTAGAACTTATAAACAGTTTATGAGAACCAATTATATAATGCATAATGAAATGAACAACTACTTTGAAGAAAAAGAGACACTACAGTAACCAGTGCCGATTCTGTAGCATCATGATGTGAAATCCAGCAATACTATCATTCTTTCTTCAGAGTGATTTTAGCCTGTTTTCCCTTATTTAAGTTCAACATACATGAAGATATGGACATCTATTTTGAAGAGAATGAAAGACACTATGACAGCCATCCTTGGCTTCCTTACTGTCTGGTCTTGGAGACCTAAAATGCTTTCCTAATCCTGTTCATATCAGTTCCATACTATGTTGTTTCATGTGAATTCTCTGTATGTGAAGATATGGGCAACTATTTGGAAGAAAATGAGTGTCAATATGATAGATAGTGAAGATCTCTGATTGTCTTGCTTTGAAATTTATGTCTCTTACATTGCTTTCTTGTGTTCCATTTTGTTCTGTTTCATTGTGTTTAATTTTCCCTCTCTAAAATAAAAAATAAAATAAAATAAAATAATAAAATGTTCACCCAAAGACTCAAGTGCAAAGAGTGTAAAAAAGATGTCCACATATTAAAGACTGAAAGAATCCAGCTGAGGGCCTAGAACATGCAGCAATGCCCTGCACAAATCCAACTGTAGACTTAGAGTCCAGAACAATCTCTTATGAAAGTCTGTATCAAGGTTGTACATGAAGATGACCCAAAGGTCAGTGGTAGAAGCTCAAAATTCTGCAGTCCCTGGATGAAAGATTTTTGCCAGCAGGCTCAGGGGTTTTCTCTGGAGCCAGGAAGCAGTGTTAAGGTAAGGACCAGAGTTACCCTAAAGAATCATAGCTATCTTTGGTAACATCAGGGATTCAAGCTTCTCCAACAAAGAGAACAATAATTTGTGTCACAAAAACCAGCATGACAAGCTTCTCCAGGAGAATCAATAGCATACCATCTTCCCCTCTAGTTCTTGTTTTTATGTTGTTGGCAATAATCCTTAGTTCAGCCTTCCATACCCAGGACCGTGGTGATTTCGTTCAGCTGGGTATTGTAAATTGACTATTATTTAATCCACCATCACTTGATAGAAACATATCAATACATATTTTGCTTGCTCTATTGTTCTAACTTGGTTCCTTTGTTGAGTATATTTATCAGAGTATATTACTGATCTAATAGAGCTCTCCAGTTCTTTGGACCATTGTCTTTTTTATTAAAACCCTATTGTCTTGATGCAAAAGAATTTTAAAAATAGTGTAAAGGTCAAGCTTTATTCTTCAATATTGTGTAGTTTTGCATCCTTCTATAAGCTTTAGAAGACATGTGTCATTCTCAGAATGATATGCTGGGATTTTTAATTGGCATTGCATTTAATCAATAAATCAAGTTGAGAGATCTGATATCTTGTTAAAATTAAAACTTATCCATGAACATGTAATATATCTTCAATTATTTGGTTTTTCTTTTATTTCTTTCACTAAAGCCTCATGGTTTTTCTTTATGAGTATCTTGTGTGTCTTGTAAATATTTCACTGGAATTAAAACATATAATGCACTGGATTATTCATTTCAAATTTTTCTTGCTCTGTACTGTTATGTGGAAAAAAAGAGTAATTTGAAATTAGTTTTCTGTCCTATGATCTTGATAGTTAGCACTAGGAAATGTTTTAATCTATTCTCTTAAATTGTAATACACAGATAGCTATGTAGCAAATATAGATTTATTTATTTCTTCCCAACCTATATACGTTTTATTTACTTTTTTATTACATTAGCTAGTGCATCCCATACAATGTTGAAAAGGGGTGCACCACAATGGCATCTTTGCCATTTCAAATTTTTTTGACAATGCGGTCATTTATCATCATTCAGTATGATGTTAGTTGTAACTTTTTAACAAATATTAATTTTCCAACTGAAGAAAGTAGCTTATATTCCTAACTGTCTAACATTTTTTTATGAGTGAATGATGCATTTTTAAAGCCTTTTTTGCATTCATTGTTCTGATGATTTGAATTTTGTTTTTAAGCTTATTGGTTGTACTGATTTTTTTGTATTTTAAAGAGAAAAAATAACAGCAAAATTAAAAAGCAATCAAGCAAGACAACAAAAAAGCAGCAAAAGCCAAATGACAACAACAACAGCAATAACAAAAAACAGTGATACAGGATTTCAAAATAAGATGAAAGGAACTTAACAAAGGTTTTTATATTACATATTGTTATCTTCAAAATACTTGTTCATGTTACTGGATACAGGCATGTAAAATTGACAAAACAATGTGATTTGAGCAGTTTTTTACCTTTCACTTTATTGTAACCTTGGATCTTATTTACTTTCAATTTCTTACACTAGCAAGACAAGATGGTGTTTATACAAATGAATCTGGTTTATTTCACTTATGAGTATGACCTCAAGGGCCAGGGATTTAGCTCAGCAGCATAAGCTTCTGCCTGGCAAGCACAAGGTCATGAGTTCAACTCTAGTTACATCCATTTCCATATAAAAGCTTTGAGTTTATTCTTCTTTATAGCTGAGTAATACTCCATGTATAAAAATACCACATCTTTTTTATCCATTCCTCAATTGATAGGTATTTGGGTTTTTTGCAGGATTTGGCTATTATAAATTTTGTTGCTACAAATATGGATATATAAATTTTGTTGCTACAAATATGGATATATATATATATATATATAGAGAGAGAGAGAGAGAGAGAGAGAGAGACAGAGACAGAGAGAGAGAGAGAGAGAGAGAGAGAGAGAGAGAGAGAGAGAGAGAGAGAGAGAGAGAGAGAGGGAGAGAGGGAGAGAGAGATAGAGAGTATGATATTTTCAATTCTTCTGGGAAAATACCCAGGAGGGAAATAGCTGGGTCAAAAGGAACCTCTAATCTTAGTTTTTTGAGGAATCTCCACACTGATTTCCAATGGTTTTACCAGTCTCCCACCAACAATGTAGAAGTGTCCATTTTCCCCACATTCTCTCCAGCATTTGTAATTTGTTGATTTCTTGATGTTAGATGTTCTTTCTGGATGAAATCTCAGTGTTGTTTTAATTTCCACTTCTAGAATTATCAGTGATGTCAAACAATTTTTCCATATTTATTTGCCATTTGTGTTTCTTCATTGGAGAATTGTGTATTCATCTCAGCTGTCCATTTTTGGATTGAGTCTTTGAATTAGGTGGGCCTTATTTTTTTTCAATTCTTTTAACATTCTAGATAGAAGGCCTTTGTCAAAGTGCAAATTGGCAAAAATCTTTTTCTAATCTGTGAGTTTTTTCAGTCTGATGATTTCTTTGGATGTGCAAAAACTTTTAAGTAAGATGAGATTTCATTTGTTGATTCTTTGCAGTATTTCCCTTGCAGTTTGGTTTTTGTTCATTAACTCTTTGACTACCCTTATGTCCTAGAGGTTTTTACCTACTTTGTCTTCCAGTAGGTTTAGTGTTTTTGTCATATTATTTAGATCTTTGATCCATTTTGATTTTAGTTTAGTGCATGGTTATAGGCATGGTTCCGTTTAAGTCTTTGGCATGTGGAGAGCCAGTTTTTCAACCATCACTTATTAAAGACTGCCTTACTTCCAGTGAAATTGTTTTACCCATTTGTCAAGATATGGTGGTGAGTGTGTTTGTAGTTATGTCTGTATCTTCTAATCTGTTCCATTGACAGTCATGTCTTTTTATTTGCCAGTACCATGATGATCTTATTACATCAGCTTTTAAAAAAATTTATCTAAAGGGAAAAAAGCAAAATAGAAAAAGGGTAGAAATAATACAGAATTTCAAAAAAAAATAAACACTAAGAAATCACTAGTTGATAAATTACATATTGTCCTCTTACAAATAGTTGTTCAACTTACAAAATTAAAGCATATAAAGTGGGCATTCAAACAGTAAGACTGCAAACAGTTCTGTTCAACAGTCTAACAAAAACTTAGTAATATGGTAATATATATTAAACACTTAAGCATACATGCAGTTATATCCTTTAGAGAATTTTCTTTTCCTCTCTTTTTTACAATAGTAATTACACATTTTGGGTTTTATTAGTCCCACAGTTCTTATTACATTTACACTAGAGACACAATGTGATATTTTTAAATATGATTCTTATTTTATTTCACTAATGAGGATAGCCTCAAGTTGCCTCCAGTTACCTATGAAGGCCTCAAGATCATCTTTATCTATAGCTGAGTAATATTCCATTGTATAAAAATACCACATCTTTTTCATTCAATCTGCAATTGATGGGCATTTTGGTTGTTTCCAAGTTTAGCTATTACAAACTGTACTGCTAGGAACATGAATGCACATATATCACTGTGAAATGACCTTTTAATTTTTTCTGGGAAAATAGCCAGGAGCAAAATAGCTGGATTGAATGGAACTTCCAATCCTAGTCTTCTGAGAATCTCCACATTGATTTCCATAGTGGCTGCACAAGTACACTCCCACCAACAGTGGAGGAGTGTTCCCTTTTCCTGGAAGCCTTGCAAACATTTGTTATCAGTTGATACCTTGATGGCAGCTATTCTTTCTGGAGTGAGATGAAATCACAATGCATTTTCTTTTGCATTTCTCAATTTACTAGTGATGGTGAACATTTCTTCATGTATTTATTTGTCATTTGTATATCTTCATCTGAGAACTGTGTGTTCATCTCAGATGTCCATTTTTGGAGAGTGTCTTTGAATTGTGGGGGATCTGATATTTTTCAATTCTTTATATGTTCTGGATATAAGTCCTTTCTCTGAGGGCTTACTGGCTAAAATTCTTTCCCATTCTGTGGGTTTTCTTTTCACTCTGTTGGTGATTCCTTTTGAAGTGCAAAAACTTTTCAGTAATATGAGATCCCAGTTATTGATTCATCGAAGTGTTTCCTGTGCAGTTTGCACTTTGTGCTTGAATTCCCTGCCTACCCCTAAGTCTCCAGGATTTCTACCTACCTTGTTTTCCAATAGATTTAGTGTTTCTGCTCTAAAATTTAGAACATTGATCCATTTAGACTTTAGTTTTTTTGCATGGTGAATAGGCATGGGTCTAGTTTCATTCTTTGGCATGTGGAGAGCCAATTTTTCCAACACCATTTATTAAAGAGACTATCCTTCTTCCAGTGAGCATGTTTAGCCCCTTTGTCAAATATCAGGTGGCTGAGTGCCTTTGTAGTTTTATTTGCATTTTCTAATCTGTTCCATTGATCCTTCAGTCTATATCTTTGCCAGTACCATGTTGAATTTATCACTGTGGCTTTGTAGCATAGTTTTAAGTCAGGAATCGTAATACCTCTTGCCTTTGATGAAGTTCCAAATGAATTTTATGAGTTTTTTCTCTACATCTATGAAGTATGTTAATGGTATTTTGATTGGGATTGCATTAAATATATATAACAATTTTGGGAGTATGGCCATTTTCACAGTGTTGGTTCTTCCTAACCAAGAGCAAGGAATATCCTTCAATTTTCTAATATCCTCTTCAATCTCCTTTTTTAGTGTAGCATAATTTTCAGCATATAGGTCTTTTACATTCTTACTTAGGTTGATTCCTAAACATTTCATTTTTTTAGATGCTATTGTGAAAGACAATATTTCCATAATTTCTCTCTCAATGAGATTTTGTTTGTATACAGGAATATGTGATTTTTAAGCCTTGACTTTGTATCCAGCTACACTGCTGAATTTGTTTATTACCTCTAGTAGTCTTTTAATTCAGTTTTTTTTGGTCTTCTATATAGTGTATCATATCATCTACAAATAGTGATAATTTACCTTCTTCCTTTCCTATCTTCATTCCTTTTATTTCTCTTTCTTGCATGATTGCCTTGGCTAGTGTTTCCAGAACTATATTGAATAGGAGTGATGATAGTGGACATCCTTGTCTTGTTCCTGATTTTAAAGTGAAAGCTTTCAGTTTTTGTCCATGTAGTATAATGTTGGCCATTGGTTTGTCATAGATGGCCTTTGTGAGATTGAAGTAGACACCGTGTTTTCAGAGTTTCCATAGTATTTTTATCATGAACATGTGTTGAACTTTATCCAAAGTTTTTTCTGCTTCTATTGAGATGACCATGTGCTTTTTGTTTTTGCTCTGTTGATGTGGTGTATAACATTTATTTATTTGTGTATGTTAAACCCTCCCTGCATTCCTGGAATGAACCCTGCTTGGTCATGATGTATATTCTTCCTGATGATTTTCTGCATTCTATTTGCCAGTATTTTATTGACAATCTTTGCATCAATGTTCATTAGTGAGATTGGCCTATAGTTCTCCTTTTTGGTTTGGTCTTTCTCTGGTTTTGGTATCAGAATAATACTTGCCTCCAGGCATGATTCAGGGAAGATTGCTTCCTTTTCAATTTCATTGAAGATTTTAAGGAGTATTGGCATCAAATCTTCTCTAAATTTCTTGTAGAATTCTGCCGTGAATCCATCAGGACCTGGGCTTTTATTTGTTGGTAAGTTGTTAATTATGTGTTTTATTTCAATAGCTGATATTGGGCTATTCAAAATTGCTATATCTTTGATGTTGAGCTTTGGTAGTTCATATGTTTCTATAAATAGCATAATTTCAGTTTAGGAATTGTGATGTCACCTGCCTCTCCTCTGTTGCCCAGAATTGCCTTGAATTTGCCATTCAAGGTCTCTTCTGGTCCAGATGAATTTTTGGAATGTTTATTTCTAGATTTTTGAGTTATGCTAATGATATTTTGATTGAGATTGCATATATTTGTATAACAGTTTTGGGAATATGGCTAATTTATACTATGTTGATTTTTCACACCCATGAGCAAGGGATATCTTTCCATTTTTTGAATTCCACTTTGATTTCTTTTCTTCAGAGTATTGTAATTTTCAATGTAGAAATTCTTTACATTCTTTGTTAGATTGATGCCTAAGTATTTCATATTTTGGAGGTAATTGTGAATTGTGTGGTTTCCTTTATTTCTGTTTCAGTGAATTCATTGTTTGTGTACAGAATGCTGTTGAATTTAGAATGTCAATTTTGTATCCAGGTACACAGCTGAATCTGATGGTTAAGTCTAGAAGTCTGTTGGTAGAGTTTTGGGTATCTTCTATGTAGAGTATAATGTCGTTTGCAAATAATGATAATTTAAATTCTTCCTTTCCTATCCTTATTCTATTTCTCTCTCTTGTCTAACTGCTCTGGTTAATGTTTCCACAACTATAGTAAATATGAGTGATGAAAGTGAAATTCTTGTCTTGTCCCTAATTTTAGATTGAGAGTTTTCAGTTTATGTCTGATTGATATGATATTAGCTGTTGGTTGGTTATAGATGGATTTTATCAGATTGAGGTAAAGACTACCTATTTCAATTTTCTCTATGATAATAACCATAAATTTGTGTTGGATTTTATCAAAAGCTTTTTCTGCATCTATTGAGAGGATTATGCAACTGTCTTTTGCTCTGTCGATGTGGTGCATTACATTTATTGTTTTGCGTATGATGTTCCATCCCTGTCCTGTGATGAATTTCACTTGGTCATGTAGTATGATCTTGATGATTTGCTGCATTAAGTTTAGTAGAATTTTACGGAGGATTTTTGCATTTATGTTCATCAGAGAGACTGGCCTATAGTTCTCCTTTTTTGCTGGGTCTTTATCTGGTTTGGGTATCAGGGCAATACTTGCCTCCAGGAGATAATTAGGGAGAATAGCTTCCCTTTCAATTACATCAAAGACTTTGAGGAATATGGTTGTTAAATATTTTTAATATTTCATATAGAATTAAGCTGTGGATCATCAGGCCCTGGGTTTTATTTTGTTGGTAAGTTTTTAATTACATTTTCAATTTCATTAACTGATTTTGGGTTTTTCAGCATTTTTTATATATTCTTGATCTAGTTTTAACTATTCATATGTTTCCAAGAATCTGTCCATTTTTTCTGTGTCTTTTGTCCTATGAGAGTATAGATTTTCAAAATAGGTATTGATAATATTCTGAATTTCCACAGGATATGTAATGATTTCACAATTTTCATTTCTTATTGTGTGGATTTGAGCTTTTTCTTTCTTCTTTCTTGATAAAGTTGGCTAGGGGTTTATTTTCTTTATTGTTTCAAATAAACAACTCTTCAATTCATTAATTCTTTATATTTTTTCTTAGTCTCAATTGCATTTGTTTCTGCTGTAATCTTTATAATTTCCTCCCTTCTTTGGGCTTTGTGCTTGACTTGCTCTTCTTTTTCTGGAAGTTTGAAGAGTAGCATTAGGTTGTTTATTTATGTTTATTCAATTTTCCTGATGTGAGAATTCATTGCTAAATAGTTTTCTCTAAGGACTACTTTTATCATGTCCCACAGGTTCTAATAAGTTGTATTTGCATTTTCATTCAACAGTAGATATTGCATAATTTCTTTGATTTCTTCTGTGACTCATTGGTTGTTTAGGGAAGTGTTATTTAATTTCCATGTGTTTATGGAATTTTTATTGTTTCTTTTGTTATATATTTCCAATTTTAATGCACTATGGTCAGATAATATGAATGGGATAATTTCAGTTCCTTAGCATTTACTTAAGCATGTTCCGTGGGCTAGAATATGGTCTATTTTTAGAGAATGATCCATGTGCAGCTGAGAAAAATGTATATTCTGATATTGTGTAGGACACTATACACATCTATTAAGTCCATTTGTTCATAAGTTTTATTAGGTTCTATAATTTCTTTGTTAATTTTTTTGTCTAGTTGATCTAGACAATGGAGTGTTGAAGTCTCCCATTATAATTGTGTCATTGCTTATTTGATTTTTCATGCCTATTAATATTTGTCAATATATTGTACAATATATATGTAGCAGCCAAAGTCATGCTACATGACTTTGGCTGCTTCCTCATTTGTTGCATATATTATTTGTGATTGTCATCTATTCCTCTTGAAGTTTTCCTTTGACAAGAATTTAGTGATCTGCTTTATCTCTTTTGATCATTTTTGGTTTGAAGTTCACATTATCTGTAAGTAGAATAGCTAACCCTGCTTTTTCTGGGATACTGTCACATACAGTATTATTTGCAATCTTTTGAATTTCAGTCTATGAATTTCTTAATAAGTTAAATGTGTTTCTTGTATACAGCATATTGTTGGATTTTGTTTTTTAATTCACTCTTCATGTCTATTTCTTTTGATTGGTGAATTGAAAGCATTTATATTGATAGTTGTAACTGCTATGTATTGACTTATGTTCATCATGTAGTCTTCCTTGTGATCATTTTTATCTCTTTCTAGACTATCTTTCAGTAATCTTTGCATTGTTGATTTGGTAGTTATGAATTGCTCCAGTTGTTCTTTGTCATGATTGTATCTTATTTCTCCAATAATTGTGAAAAATAAATTTAGGGGGCATATCAATCAGGGATGGATATTGCTTCCTTTCAGGATGTGAAATACTTCATTCCAAGCTCTTCTTGACTTGATGCTATGTTGAGAAGTCTGCCATTGTTCTGATGGGCTTTCCTTTATAGGTGATCTGTTTGTTTTCTCTGACAGCTTTATTATGTTGTTGTTGTACTGAATTTCTGGGATCTTAATTATTATATGTCTAAGTGTAGATTTTTTTTGGTTATGGCTATTTGGAGTGCTATATACCTCACTTATCTGTATGTCAGTTTATTTTCCCATCTTTCAAATGTTTTCTGCTATTACTTTTGCAAATATTCTTTCTATGTGATTTGTCTTGACTGCTGCTTTTTCATTGACACCTGGCATTATTATATTGTTTTTCTTTGCATCATCTTGCAGTTGTTGAAATTTTTCCTGTTTCCTTGTGGTTTTTAAGTGATCTTTTCTTTTGTGAACATATGCTTTTCATCCTGTCTTCAAGGTCTGAGAGCCTATCTTCAGCTTTGTTCAAGTGGTTTTTCCATTGTTCAATGGAATTTTTTTATTTCCTGAATATTTAATTGACTCTATTTCATGCATCCTAATTCTTTCCTATTTTGTTCATTCAAGGATTCCATGATTTTCATATGTTCCTCTACTTTTTGTTTTATGTACTAGGGATCAAACTCATGACCTTGTACTTGCCAGGCAAGTGCTTGTGTGGCTAAGCTAAATCCCCAACATGCTCTATTTTTTAAAAAAATCTATATATTCTTTAGATATACTCAGACTTTCTTTCATAGTGTTTATCATTTCTTTTTTTACTTGGGAGGTTATTTCTGAATTAATTTCTTCTATAACCTTATGAAGTTGTTTTTGGTTTTGGTTTTTACCACAACTATTCTATGATTTCAGAAATTTTAGTTGTGCAGTTTCCAGTATCTTCCATGTCAGGATCTGCTAGGATTGTTCTTGGTGAACTGGAGGTCTAAGACTGCATTTTGCTCTTTTGTTTAGTGATTTTCTTGGGTTCCTCCAGACAAGCTGATTAAGTCCAAGGTGCTTCTCATTCTGGCTGTCACACAGTGTAAAGGGGTGAGCCAGGCACTTGGATTTCTATGAGCCAAGGTTCCCACAGTGACCAAAAACTGATGGATGTGTCTTCTTCCCTTCTTCACTCACCATAGCTCCTTCCTGATGACATAGAGTTTCTAGGTGGGTCTCTTCCAAACTGTGCTTATCCCTGTGGTGCATCTGGACACTGTGCTGGAATAGATGAGGTTCAGCTCTTCCAAGTCCTGTGAGGTTCCCTGAGGTTTTCACCCACTGAATGGCATTGAGGCATTTTGCTGGTTTGGGAGGAGTCTGGAACCTCGAGGACCTGTGGGACTGGCTGGGATGCAACCCTGATGTATGGCACTAGGGCCATGCATTGGACTTAGTGGGACTCAGCTTCTTTGGGACCTTCCCAGCTAACCAGGGCACCAAAGTATGACACCCTGGTCTTGTGCTGGGCTGAGCACAACTTGGAACTACAGGATACTGCGTGGCTAGCCAGGGCATTCCCATGATGAATGACTCCAGAGCTTTGGGCTGGGCTAGGCAGGCCTTAGTATCTCTGGGACCCACATGACTTGCTACAGTGCACTCCTGAAGTATGGTACTGGGGCCCTGCTCTGGAGCCAAGTGTGGCTTGGCTTCTCCAGGATGCACTGGGATAGTGGGGGCACATCATATAGGTAGGGCCCTGAGGACTTTGGCTGGGCTGGGTGGAGCTTGGAACCCCTATGACCCTAGTAGCTGGCTGGGGCACACCCCTGAAGGATGGCACCAGTGCCTTGGGCTGGGCTGGGCTGCATGGAGTTCATTATAGATATTTTTAAGTAACCACAGCTTGGTTTAATAGAATATTTTATTGATATTTAATTCTTAATTTCAACCTTTCAAGTTTTTATTTCTTGGATTTCTACCTGCTTTGTATTTAATTTGTGCTTTTTCATAATTTCTTTGAATTTAATTTTCTTTTTTTCTAATATCCTAATGTAGAAACTTTATAATTAATATTAGATTTTTCTTATTTTCTAAAATGTTCATTGGATGCTATAAATTTTTCTTCAATCATTGATTTTTCTTTATAGCACCAATTTTAAATTGTGCTTAAAGTAATTTTATAATTCTATAGAAATTTCTTCTTTGTCTTATGTGTCACTAAATGTGTGGTGTAAAAATCATATATACTTTGAGAAGTGCATGAAACTTTCATTTATGATTAGTTTAATTTCATTGGGACCTCCAATAATATTCTAGTAGTTTAGGCTCTGCTGGACTAGCTTCTCATAATGGCAGGCAGTATTAGAAATGGAATGTTTGGGTTTTCTTCAAAATGGTTCCTTTTTCCCTTCTACTTACTAGTAGCAGATTCTACTCTGACATGTATTGTGATAACCTGATCCAAACCATTGAGTCAGTGTTATCCACACTGAGCCTCCTGCAATTCATTAGTTATTATTGGATAATCTCCCCTGAACTTCTTACTGCTCATGTGGTGCTCTGTGTGCATGGAAAGCTCTAGTGTGCCACCACTCCCTGTACTCACCTGCCTGCCTCTCTTATCTTGATAGCACAGTTTATTCTGTGCCTTTGTTCATTTACGCTTCTTACAAGTGTTCTTTATTTTTCTGTTGGCTCAGATTTCTACTTGCTAGAATGGAATAGCAATTTGTAATCTCTGTACATGCTGATGGTAAATGAGAAATGTTTCAAACATATGTTTGCTCTTGCTTTTTATTGTCTATTTCTGTTCTGAGCATACTGTGTCTCAGATTTATACATGATGATGCAGTAATAGTTGTTTTATTTTGGTAGTTGTTGTTTGTCAAAAACAGTTACTTCCTGAATGAATTCTGAGCAGAAATTGAGTTGACTGTTCAGAAAGATATGGATTCTATTCTCTTCCTCATTGAAGCCAATGGTGTTTTAGTGTTTACTTTGATTTTTTTCAGTGTAAAATGTTTGCTGTTCCTTTGTGTTGAGTAACTGATGCATTGAAGCATGCTAGCAATAGGTTTCTTTGGTAGAATAAAATCTTGCCTCCCCAAGAATATATTCTTGCACTAAACAATTATTCATGTTATAGCATCAGTGACCAATTCATTCACTAGCAGCACTACAGTGTAGGTCCATAGAGTAACAGTTCCTAGTAAAACTTTTCTGTTGTTTTGAAATACTCTTATCAGCTTTAGATAAATAAGATTAGTTTCTATTTGGAGGTAAAAAAATTACAGAATCTCAAGCTCATTCTCTTCTTGTCGTTCTATGATAAATTATATTGTTTACAAAGCTGATTGCCCTCTGATGGCAAGTATAAAATCCCTCTGTAGATATAGCTGAACCATGAATCTACTGCTTCCAAGTAAATATTTGCTTTAAAATTCAGCCTCAGTGTAGATGAATTCATATATGAAAAGTATTTTGCATACTTTTAAGGATGAAAATTTTTAAAAATATGGCTGTTTCAGTACACATTCAGTGGTTTTTCTAGTGGATGAAAACTACTTTTTTAAGTCTGGCAGCCAGGCTAAGTCAACTTACATAAAATTGCACTCAATATTTAATTTGGATTTATTTTGTCCTAATGATATTTTAGCAACAACAACTACTTTATCTGGTTAATAACAAAACTTATTAGGATTTGATTATTTTTACTTAAGTAAGAGCAATGATTAGTGATGTTAGCTGATGGTATTTATGTCACTAATGTGTCCTAAAATTACCATAGTTGGATTCAAAAGCATATAATTGTATAAATAAAAGAGAAAATCTTACTTTTACCTATTTTCTTTTGTCCAGGCAAGTAGTACCTTGAATTTGGAATGAAAGAAACTCACATTTATGCCTTACCTCCAATACACTAATTGTGTAACTTATAATATATTTTGTAAGAATTAAATAAAATACTCTAAACTGCATAGCATACTGTTTTAATGTGGTTTTAAAAATTATAGTTATTATTATTTCCAATGATTCTAACCATTCTCCTTTAACTTAGCCACAATGAGATCAGCAAGAAATTGCTAAGACACTGTACATTTTCTATTTTCTGTGGAAGAATTTTCACTAAGAATAATTCCTGAGAAGTGTAAGCACCATACTTGCTTTCAGGAGATATAGAATATATTCATAGCCCAACAAAATATCGGTCATCAAGTGACACAGGAACCAACTAACATGAGAAGTAAGAGAAAATGGTGCATCATGGTGAACTATAGAAAAAGATAATTATAACAGCTAATATTAAAGACATATTACCTCACTTCAAGGGCTCAGATAAATAGAACTAAAGTATAAATACTCAACATGCAAAAGTGGGAACCAAGGCTTGGACACATGGTCTTATGCAAAGTTTCTCAGGTACTGAAAAGTATACCAAAATTTGGAATGTAGGGAGCCTTACACAAAGCTTTTGCCCCTAGTTTTAACAAAATATAAATTTTGATTGTGTATTTTTATGTGATAAGGGAAACATCAATTTAATCTGTGTACATCAGAGAGCTAAAACAAAGTAACAAGTGTAGAATTAGCATGTGTTATTGTGGAAGCAGTAAAAATTCGTTTCCACTTACCAAAGAAGTTTTCAGTTGGGAAATTCAGAATGTAAAATGTGGAAACAAGGTAGTATTAAGATGTTCTGGATTTCAGAGTGAAAAAGGTAGTTACTGCATCACCCAAAAATATGCACACAAAAACATGTTTTTCAGGCATTTTGACCACAGATATATAGAAATATTTTGCAAGTCTGAATTTTAAAAATTTAATTTACATAAACCACAAAATTTAATGTACAGTAGTGAATGAGATTTCTTGTGATGTTTTGATTCACATGTACATTATGTAATCGGGTTTAACACATCTATCTGCAGTAACATTTATCACTCCATTATAGTGAAAAGATTCAAAATCCTTTCTTCAGTTTTTAGATATATACAGTAGACAGCTATTATCTATAGTCATTCATTTTCTGTGCCATAACCTATTGGATCTAATTGGTATTTGTTGTAATTGTTATTTAAAATGGCCATGAAAGAGTTTATTGTGCTCCAAACATAAGATTACTGCTGCTGCCTTAAGCTATCAAATGGAAAGGTAACTTCTAAGAATACCGCAGTATAACCTCCTCCTCCTTATTTACTGGATCTAGCACAGGGTGACTTCTATCTCTTCCCCAAAGTAAAATATCATGACAGGTAAATGTTTTGAATTGATTTAGAACAAAGAGACATCTAAGGCAGTACAACTAAAGACACTCGTGAAAGAAGACTTCCAGAACTGTTTCATAAAATAGTTTTTAAATTTAAATATTCACTGCATTTTTTACCATAACTTGCACATAAAATTTTCTATTAATATGCTAGACACAGCATTTCTAGCTATAGCATCACACCTGTTGTTTTTGGAATGATAAATTATGTGAGTGGCAGACAGGATATTATTTTATATTAATATGAATTTCTTAATAATATATAGAACAATTGGTTATATTCATTTAAATAATACGGATGTGGAAAATTGATACAGAAGTTTTCAAAGGAATGATAACTTTGAATTATACTCTGTACTCCCTCCAGATGTTTATATATCATTATATAATCTGGAAATACTAATCATATAACAATTTCATCTTTGTGAACTCTTCATATACCAATTTCATTACAGTAATTAAGTGCCATCAACTATGCATCTAGTTTTATATACATAAATGTAAAATGTATATATTAACTATGATGAAATGCATATATATTCATATATAGAGAGAAAGGTAGACCATTTATAGGAGCAGAATTATCTGCTATGTTCTTATTGTTTTAATGTAGTCTTATCAAGGTTCTTAATGCCTTATTCATGCCTGCATTTTTGTACTATCACATACACTTGGATTTTAAATGATAAAACTGTTAAATCTAATAAAGTTTTCTTAGAGTTCTACATGTAGCACCTGCTGCCTTAGAGTTCTGTGTGTTTAGTGCTCTTGGCACAATATCTTCTGTAAATTATCAAACCAAATTATATAAGTACATCTAGTCATGTGAGGTACTTCATAAACAAACAAAGATGGTTACAATAGTATGGCTAATTTCCCACCAAAATTAAGCAAGGAGAATATCTCCCTTTATAGGGACACTTCGTATTTTTCATAGGGAAGTAAATCTAGAATATTTGCAGTACAGATTGATTCTTAGCATTACAATTTTAATGATAATATATTAGATCATAGCTACCTGATTCTTAAAGCCAAAGAAAAATATAAAAGTCTAACAGACAGGCTACCGCAAATATAAAGTTAAAACTGAAGCTGAAAGTTTATGAATAAACGTATCTGTGTCTCTTGGATTTGTTGGGTGTGGGCTGGAGATCTGAGACTCTATTCTGCTCCTTACTCTCGATCTTTCCTTTTGTTCTTCCGAATCAGCCCATTTTTGCATCCCAAGTGTGGAAATAAGAAATCACACATCTGAAACTTCTGAAAAGATAACATGCAAAGCAAAGAAGCACCTTAGTTCTTGTACTGCTTGGTTAACTTTACATGCTTATGTCTGATGGTCTGGACAGCTATTTTGAAAATAGTAAGAGGTATTATGGTAGGCACTGTTAATTTCTTATTATCTTGTTTTGAAGTCCTGTATAATTTTGATTGTTTTGCTTTGTTTGGTATTATTCTTTTTCATTTTATTATTTCTGATGGCATGAGCACTCATTTTGAGGATAGCAAGATATAGTATGGTAGCAATTGTTGATTTCCTATTATCTTGTTTTGAAGTCCTGTATTTCTTTCATTGTATTGTTTTGATTGGCTTTATTCTGTTTTATTTTATTTGGTTTTCTCTCCTTAAAATAAAAAAGTTAAAAATATATTTATATCTATATATAATGTCATATGTATGCATTTATATGAAAATCATAATGCTGTCAATTGTGAGGTTGTTTTGTTTTCCTTGAAGTATTTTTTCCTCATTAGTTTCATGCTATTTTCATTAATGAAGGAAGATAGTATTGATGCCTCTTAGAGAAACTTCAAAACTTATATCTTGAAATTTAAAGCTTACCTACTCAAAATATTCCACTTTAGAAATAATGTCAACTAATTTTACTCTAAGATTAATGGTTCTAGAGGAATTGCATTTAATATTCCCTTTGAATATGATTTATCAAAATCAGTACATTCTTAATACTAATTTCAGTTCTTTTGAGCCATTGATTCTTTTCCTCATTATGCTCTTTTAATCACTTGACTTCTCCAAAAAATCACAATTCAAGTGTCTTAATGAAAAAATCCATACAAAATACATATCTAAAACAAATATAAATGTAACCACCTAACAATGTCTTTATTTTTCTCCTGAAGTTTTAGAACATGAACAATCCTAATTCAGTCTTAATATACCATTTCCAATGTCACCAGGATATTTAATGGCTCTCCCAACCCTAAAAGAGTGTTAAATGTAATGTTCATTTTAAATCATATCCTGTAATAGGGTTGTAATTTTTTCATGGCAGTGTAACAAACTAGAAAAAATTATTTTCTACTCTCAGATGTATGAATAACTACTTTCTTAAATGGTTGTAGACTTTTACTTAATTTGGGCATTGTGTTTGTGTATAAATATTTGTTACCACCTATAATCTACTCTCGTTCTTGTTATGTTGAAGATTTATCAAAACAATTGTCTTACAAAGTTATTTCCAGAGCCCAAGCCAGTACTTCAATTCTGACAGATGCATTTCAATAATCTCTGAGATTCAAAAGGTATCAAGAACTCAGGGTCAGATACCGATCGATTAGGCTTAGGGACTAAGTCAGTAGTTGTGGATACAGAACACTCGCTTATCCACTGATTAATTCTTTCAATACTTTCACTATCTTCTATGAATGAAGCATTAATTTTCATGTCTGCATCATATTATGAGTTTGTAATGTCATGCTAGTGACATGAAGAATTTTAGGCAACCAAGATGATATTTCTCATGTTCTTTTTCATCCTTTTACTCCTTGAACACTTACTTTTTTCTTATTTTATTGTATCATAAAAAGATGGAAATTTACTTGATAGAAACTTGTTCCCTTCATCATGATAATGTCATTACCAATTATTCTTTCTTCCTTGAAACTGTATTACTGAAACCTTTCTAAAATTTTGCTTTCATATGGTTTTATATTCTCATCATATTCTTATCACAAATTAGTTTTACATTGACCCTCTCCTGCCAATTCCGGTGAAAGATCTCTGAAGGTGGCATATTTTTCAAATTCAATTTACTTTTACTATTTGGAACTGTACAAGGGTATAGAAGAATAGGGACTTGAGGAAGAGCAGCCAAGAGCTTAGTAGCAGTGAAGAATACCACATCATTTAGTCATTTGAGAATGTTTCTTTTTAAGGTCAGGCAACTATAGATCTGTCTTGAAGAAATAAGGTAACTCTTGCACTTATCTAAGTCCTTTCACTGCTTCAAGATGTCATTTAGTTTCTTTGCTCCAGAGGATCAGTGGCAAATTGCTCTTCCCAATATATTTTTGTCTTAAAGATTCTTCTCAAGGAAGAATCCTGAGGAGGCTATGTAGCCACTGCTAGATAGGAATACAATTTTGAGAAGGAATAATATGATAACATTCCACAGTATATAAACTTCAGCAATGCATTCTTAGCAAAGAGTAGGCCTTTAATTTTAGAAGCATCAGTATTGACAAACCAATGTGAAATATATTCTTCAACCATCATAGAAATTCAGCCCTCATGATTTTATATCAAAGTATGTAATTGTGTTGAGCAACTGTAAGATAGTGTGATTATGGATTTATGAAAATTATTCTATATAATCCTAGAGTGAGGCTGTAAGCAGCATATTATCTCAAGTTTCCAGAAGAAGAAACTGAATCAAGGAGATTAAAAATTTTACCTGAGGCAACACAGGGAGTCAGGAGCTGCTATTACAGCATAGATTTACTCAACTTCCAATCTGTGTTTTTTTTTCCACTGATTTGCATGTTTACTGGATTCAGATACTTTTTTATTAAAAATATGAGCTAGGAAACATTCCAGAAATAAAAAGGTTATCTATATTTTTGTTATTAGTTAATGTTGTTATTATTTGTTGTAAAGTATAAGTGTAATAAAAAGTATTCTTAATTTTTAACATACTGTACATGTATATGTATCCAAAATAAAACAAAGAACTAAAATTATTATTTTATAAGGTGGTGATTCTGGACCATCACTAGGTATTTGAATCTTGGAAGCTTTGAAAAATCAGATGCTTAGGGCCATATCAGATGTTCTGATTTTACAAGAATGCATTATGAATTATATACGAGTTAATTAGCATGGACACACATATGTCATGATTATGAAAATAAAAACTGTAAAAAATGTTTTAATAAGCTATATTTCAAAAGTAGTTTCTCAAAATGTTAATTAATTTATTGTAAATGCCATAAACATGAACACTAAATGTTAAGACTCCCTACTGTTTGGAAGCTCAGACAGTATAAATTAGGATTTCTGAAATAAAAAACAACATTCAATCAGCTAAACATAATAGTTTATTTCTTATAGCTGGAAAACCCACTGATTCCCAGTGGCTATTTAGGGCTTCAAACAAAGACTGAATGATGCTAATTGCTTCTCTCTCATGGTCCTCCAGTCTCAGTGACAAGGGGAGAAGTCACACTGGGAGCTCAGCTCCACTATTTGATAGAATTTATGCACACTGTTCACAGTCTATTGCTGGTTTATTCAGAGAGATTAGGAAATGCAGGGAAACATATGAACTATGTGGTTGATGGTACTGTTGCTGTCATAGTGATCCAACTAAAGTTACTGCTTATCTGTATTTAATTAGATAAATGAAAGATGATAGACAGACAGAGAGATAGGGTCCAGATGATGGAAGGGTGTGGATAGTAACATAAGCAGTATAATTTTTAAATAATGTTAACTGAAAAAGATGTTACTATCACTGACCTGAAAGCTTAAGTTTTCAAAAATATTATATTTTTTTGTTTTTTACACTTTCCTCAATGAATTGGTAGTATTTGGGTAATAGGAAATAGGGAAATTGATATTTTGTAAAAGGATTAATATGTATTACATAACTCCTAACAAGGAATGTTATCAATATATACTGCAACTATGTACTGATAAAATTAAAAATTAACAATAATGAAGTTTGATACTTTAGGATTGTGTCTGCCTGAGTGACACAGACGTTTCCTATTAAGGTTGGATGTATAGCCAAACAAACACAAGGTGAATTAGATGGCAAAAATTGTGAAAGTCAGAACATAGGAATGGAACAGTGGACAGTATTCTCATATGGTTACTTACTGATAGATAGATGAGATGGAGTTTTAATCATCTATTTAGTTTCTCTTACATGAAAACAAAAATCTTGTAATGAAGTACTGCATAGAATATACTGAATTTTTAATTTTTCAATCCTACTAACTTTGATAGATATATATTAAAATATAGAAACATAAGATTAATTTAAATAATCTGTTTGGGTAAAAATTTAAATATTCATTCTTTTTGATCATGCTAGTTACATTCATTAATAATAGTTTATACATTTTACTAACAGTTATATATGGAAAATCGTTGACCAACCCATGCAAAAGCACCATTTTAAGCAATATGCATAAATATACATGATGCTCAAAATCAGTAATTTTATCTATTGGAAATTTTTTATCTCCTAAGATTCTCTATATCTAGAGAATGCTGTACTATAAATATATTGCTTCCTTTACAGAATCTTATCTATTGTCCATTATTTTTTTTATTTAAAAGAGAATAAAACAAAACGGGGTAGTACAGAGCAGATCAGAAGAGGACAACATAGGCAACACAGTACTTTACATTAAGTCAACTGGACATCAACATTATCTAACACCATATCTCTAACTCTGCTATAGTTGAGCATAGTTTCAATTACAATAATATCAAACATAACACAATAGTATAAAGCCATGCATTTAGTGAAAGAATTCCAGGGCTTTCTGAA